>JAUMHN010194897.1:0-21347 GCA_032360265.1 Heliamphora ciliata
ATCATTATTATTATGATATTATTTTTGTCTTTCAAGACTTAAATATATCGGGGTTCTGCCGGTACGAGTTCTCGGAGAATCGTAGCCCACACTACGTTCGAGAATCGCGTAAGGAAATACAGTAGAAGATCTAACTAGAGTTTCAACTCGGAATCAAATCGTAGTTGAAGAATAGATTAACAAAAGGTATTCATCTAAATTAACTTTAGTTGCACGGGTTTTATTTTGATCGTTCTTCGTCAAAAGTTTTATCTGAAGCCCGTTAAGGCGTTTGCCCGTCTAGTTAATTTTTTACCCAAAATCGTTTTCAAAAACAAAGATCTTGGCAGTTTTACCTCCAACAAACTGGTATCAAAGCCGTTTTATTTTTTGTTTACAGTTATCGGGGCCGGGTAGTTTTAAAACTGTTGCTAACTTTGTTTTGTAGACGTTCTAATTCCAGTTTTATGATCAACATTTATTTTCATATTTGATTGAATGCTTGGATAATGATTTAAATTTTTTTTTTAATCACGAGGGTTGATCGTGGTAGATTGATTGTGAGCCTTCGGGACATAGGATCAATGGAATAGCTAGCCTTATATTTTTAAATATCTTTTTAAATTATTTAAGAACATGTTGAACATGTCCAAGAACACGAAGAATGGAGGCGGCACCGGCGGTGGTTCAAATTTTTACAGGCCACAGATCATGGTAAGTTTTAATGGTTTTAAATGGGTTTTTTCGGTGAGTTTTTTGTGGTATTTATGTATAAAAAATAACATAAAAAATTCAAAAACATCAAGGAAAAATTACCAAAATAACCCGGTTCCAGCGGCGGTTCGGCGGCGATTTTTATGATTTTTCAAGCCGTTTTTGAGACTATTTTTTGGAAAGTTTTTTAAACATAAAATAGAAGTAAAATATATCTTAAAAACTGCCAAAACCAGAAAAGAATTGGGCCAAACAATGCATTAAAAAAAGAAAAAAAACAGCAACGATTTTTCCTAGCAACGACGGCGCTATAGCAGTAGCTTCCAGATAGTTTTCCAACAGTTTTTAGGCTTTTTTCAAGAAGGATTTTTTTATAGAAAGATAGTATTTTTTGAGAGCTTTCTTTTGATATAAAGTACATCAAAAACAGAGTTCGAATAAGGCCGGAACGGCCTCGGGAAGTTAGCGGTTAAAGGCGGCGGTGCAGGTGAGCGGCGGCGGTCCGTTTCTGGAGGTTGTTTGAGCTATTTTTGAGACTTTTTCATAAAACAATAGTACGTTTTGAGAGCTTTCTTTTGATGTAAAGTATGTCGAAAACCAAGTTCGAGAAGAGGTCGAAAAAGCCTCGGGAAGTTGGCGGCGCAGTGTTGTGGCGAGCAGCAGCGTTTTTGAGGTTTGGGCCATTTTTCCAGCCGTTTTCCAAGCAGTTTTCCAAGAGATTTTTTGACAAAAAAATCCCATATCTAGAGAGCTTTCCAACGATATAAAACTCGTCAAAAATGGAGTTCAGATGAGGCGGCAAGAGCCGCCTAAAGGCAGCAGCAGCCGCCTAAAGGCAGCAGCGAGGCGGCGCCGGCGGTGGCTGGTGGTAGTCTGGCAATTTTCTCTCTCCCGGGGCTGGTTTGATATATATTCTAATATATATGAGACTGATATGATATATATTGATATATCAGATAGTATCAAGGAGTTCTGATGCAAACGAGATACAGGAAGTTGATAAAAATTGAACTGCTGAAACTTATCTTTGAATTGGAGACTAAAACTCTTTAGAGTTTCGATTCGATCATAAAATGGAGATATATTTATCTTGCATTTAATTTATTTTTATATTAACGGCATGGATGATAAATATTGGTTTTATCCTGTTAATTTAATTAATTCAAATATTCGATTTTAATTAAAATATTTTGTAATGAAAAATAAAATTAAGTTTTTTTTAATTAATTAATTTTAATTAAATAGAAAAACTTTAGAGATTTTATCTTTTATAAAATATCACGTTTAAGATAATTTTTTTTAAAGAGGATATCTTGAAAAAAAACGTGGAAATTAATTTCGAATTTTGAATTAATTAAATGAAAAATATTTAATTGAAATAAATTATTATTTTTCAAAAAATGTGGAATGATAAATAAAATAAATAAATGCCTTTAATCACTACCTTAGCTGAAAAGCTATAGAAAAAATTGTGCATTTATTGAATTTTATTTGTTACGCATTTAAACACGAAAAGATGGTTTGATAAATCAGAATCTTTGGAATCGTGTATACGGAAAGATATTTGATTCTTTCAGATCGCGTGGCTTTCGAAATTAATAAATTCATTTTAATTAAACGAATTTTTATAATCTTAAAAAATATTTTAAAAATCTAAGTGGGAGAGAGAATTTATTCACAGATAAATATCGCAGTCTCCATCACCTGTTTGTAGGTGATACAATTAAACCCTGTATGTCGGCAGTAAGGCCTTCCCTCCCCAACAGACAGATTAATTCCGGTATCGCCGGTACAAACCTCCTTTAGGAATAAATATGGATAATTGTTAGTGTGGATCACTTCTCCAACTGAAGGATTCATTGCGAAACGATGTGATGGTTAACACTTAGCTGTATATAATAGTATCTTCTCCAACTAGGTCACTGCTATTATATGCTGGACCAAAACTATGTCAGCTATTTAATTTTATTTGACATAGTTAGTTGCCTAGATAGTAAAATTAAAAAAATTGGAATGTCTAGTCTTATAAAGGATAGTAGACGTCCTCCTAACGAGGTATGCTATTCTCATGTTACCAGCCTGCTGGTAAATTAATTTTAAAATGGTAGAAGGAACCAAATTAAAATGAATTCAAAATTTTGCTCATCATAATTAACGATTTTTTAATTATGTGATTCTCAGGATTAAAATAGATTTCAACCCACTCACTTCTATACTCAAAGAAAACAAACTTACGGGACTGAATTTTGTTGACTGAAAATGTAACTTGGATATAACTTTAACTACAAACGATATTCCTTCAATACTAGAAAATATGTTTATTTCTGAAAAAAAGTTCTTCCTCTGGGCCGAAAGGCATGAAAAAGAAAAATGTTCAAAAATAGGAAGACAAGATTTTCAGGGTAGTTAGTGGGTCACGAACTGGTGTGAGTAAACCAAAAGACAGATATTTTCACTACAACTAGACCCAGCACTGAAAAAAGCAATGTCCAGTATTTCTCAGAAGGCAAAACAAACAGGGTAATTTCTGTTCACTAGTTGTGGAAACATGTTTAGCGGTGTCATCTATCGGTACCTGGTATGTAGATACAGGAGCCACTAATCATGTCTGTAATTCATTAAAAGGTTTTTCAGGAAACTTGACAACTTAGTGATGGAGTGATTTACCTGCATATGGACAATAATACAAAGGTAACAGCAGTTGCAGTAGTAGATGTCACTCTCAGTTTGGGTAGAGATCGGATTTTAATATTGAGATATTGTCTTTATGTACCTACTATTAGAAGAAACTTGGTTTATGTTTCTGGATTAGTTAAAGACGGATATTTTGTTTATTTTAATAACTCTGTGGTTATTAAAGATAATAAATGGGTTATCTGTTCTGGTACATCCCAGTTGACTGCACCTAGTACTCCACAGCAGAATGGTGTAGAAGAAGAATAGGACTCTTATGGAGATGGTAATGTCAATGATGAGTTATTCAAGTTTACCAGATTCATTTTGGGAACTCACTTTAGAGATAGCGGCTTACATTCTGAACATGGTACCTTCTAAATTAGTACTTTCTACTCCCATAGAATTGTGGACAGGGCGTAAGCCTAGTCTGAAACACATTCAAATTTGGGAGTGTCCAGCACATGTGCTAAAAGAGAACGCGGGTAAGTTGGAGCCGAGGATAGAAATCTATTTCTTTGTGGGGTATCCCAAGGGAACGAAGGGAGATTTATTTTATAATCCTAAGGATCAGAAGGTCATTGTTAGCACTAATACCCGATTCTTAGAAGAGGGTTATATTATGGACCACAGGCCTAATAGAAAAATTATTCTAGAAGAATTGAGAGAAAATATCAGTAGAACAGAAGAGGAACCACAAGTCACTGATATTTCATTACCTCGTCGTAGTGGGAGGATTATCGGGACAGGTGCAAATCAAGAACAAGGTGCTGATGCATAGGGTTCAGATTCTGCACAGCCTGTTACTACTAGTACATAGACACATGTTGTGCCTCGTCGTAGTGGGAGGGTTGTTCATCAACTTGATCGGTATATGTTCTTGGGAGAGTCATATGATAAGATCCCGGCAAAACTAGATACCGATCCCTGTAACTACAATGAAGCACTAAAAGACAAAGATGCAAATCTTTGGCAAAAGGCTATGAATTTAGAGATAAAATCTATGTATTCCAATCAGGTCTGGAAACTTATAGAACCACCCGAAGGGATAAAACCCATTGGATGTAAGTGGATCTATAAGAAAAAGAGAGGAGTAGATGGGAAGGTTGAAACCTTCAAAGCTAGACTTGTTGCTAAAGGGTTCACTCAGAAAGAAGGGATCGACGATGAGGGAATCTTTTCGCCAGTAGCCATGCTTAAGTCTATCCGGATTCTCTTATCTATTGTTGCACATTTCAATTACAAAATTTGGCAAATGGACGTCAAGACAGCTTTCCTTAACGAAAGTCTTGATGAGTGTATCTATATGATACAATAAGACAGATTCATTACAAAGGGCCAAGAACACATGTTGTGTAAGCTTAAGAGATCTATTTATAAACTTAAGCAGACATTGATGTCTTGGAACACTCGATTTGATCAAGCTAAATAGTCTTACGGTTTTGATCAAAATTCGGATGAGTCTTGTGTGTACAAGAAGCATGACGGAAGCGTGGTGATCTTCCTAGTACTTTATGTAGACGATATTTTGCTCTTCGAAAACGATGTGGGGGCATTATCTACAATTAAAGTATGGTTATCTGGGCATTTCGGTATGAAGGACTTGGGAGAGCCAGTTACATCCTTGGGATCAAGCTTGTGCAAGATCGAAAACAAAAGATGTTGGGCTTATCACAAGTAAAATATATCGATAATAACCTTGCTCATTTTAGCATACAGGACTCCAAGAAAGAGTTTCTCCCTTTCAAGTATGGAATCACTCTATTCAAGGATCAGTGTCCTATGACACCTGATGAGTTAGAGAGGATGAAGGCGGTTCCTTATGCTTCGGCAGTAGGAAGCCTCATGTATGATATGCTTTGCACTAGAACCAAAATCTACTTTGTCGTTGGCATGGTTAGAAGATATTAGTCTAATCCAGGGTAAGAGTATTGGACTGCGGTAAAGAATATAATCAAGTACCAGAAAAGGACTAAGAATTATATGTTGATTTACCAGGCAGACAGTCTAGTACATTTGGGGTACACAAACTCAGATTTTCAGTCAGTCATAGAGCTTGCATCCGGAGATAACCTTACAGATCCTTTACAAAGAGCTTACCGGCTAAGACTTTTGATAGTCATGTAGAGGGCATGGGAGTCAGATGTGTGGTATCATAGTTTTGAGTATAAGTGGTAGATTGTTAGGGTTGGTATACTAAAAACTATATTTTTAGTATTTAATTTTATTTTAATAAAATTAATTTTTTATTTTATGAGAATCTTTATGAGCAATGTACGTATATCATTTCTTTGATATGCATGGATGTCCAATATTCTGTATAGTATTTAATCCGATGTGTATAGTACGACTTGCACACAGAAGATCAGATTTAGGTTCTTGCAGAATATAAGTTTTATATTCACAGTTTAGATGGAAATAAATATACCATCGGTACGACTGTAACACAGAGTTTTAGTGGGCCTGTCTTGATTACGGAGAACATATAATAGCATCGTCTATTGTTCTGACTCTCTGTGCTAGTACATTTTGTGTGTATTGAACGGGATATTTTGGGTAATTAATTTTATAGTGACTATATAAATTAATTCACACCCCGAGATTATTATGAATAGTATTTATCCTCTTAATCCTAAAATAATTATTGATTTGCATATATTTAATATTCGTTATTTTGATTCGTTAGAGGGTGCAATCTTATATGGGTCTATATTCCCGGTGAGTTGGATAGCGATATTATTTATATGGTAAACATTAATTATTGACGGAATCCACGTCCCGATGATCGGAATTGATGATACCTCCTTAAGGATGCTTATAAGTTTTGACCGAGCCAAACTCTGCAGGTGGATTTGATTATCCAACAATCAAATAAGTTAAGCAGAAGGGCTTAAGGAATATCAAGATGCCGATTAAATTAAATTGTCAGTAATTAAATTTAATTGGTGTGTATCGAGAATCTTAACGTGGAGAGAAATGGTAAGAATTTAATAACAAGAGCTCAATGCAAGAAGGTGTTGAGATTATGGGTCAAAGTGTAATTATAGTTCTTTAGTTGTGTGAACTGTAAATCACTAGAAGTCTAACTCGTATTTACTCCCCAGTTCCCTGTTGTAGCTCTATATATATGCGGGTAGGCTGAACTAATTTTTGATGATTTTATATCATTATTATTATGATATTATTTTTATCTTTCAAGACTTAAATATATTGGGGTTCTGCCGATACGAGTTTTCGGAGGATCATAACCCACACTACATTCAAGAATCGCATAAGGAAATACAGTAGAAGATCTAACTGGAGCTTCAACTCGGAATCAAATCGTAGTTGAAGAATGGATCGACAAAAGGTATTCATCTAAATTAACTTTGGTTGTACGGGTTTTATTCTGATCATTCTTCGTCAAAAGTTTTATCTAGAGCACGTTTCGGCGTTTGCCCGTCCAGTTAATTTTTTATCAAAAATCATTTTCAAAAACAAAGATCTTGGCATTTTTGCCTCCAACAGTCAGCAAGTGAAGGCCGAGCACCAAAGACTAGGAGGAACCCTTCAACCCCTGGAGATACCTCAATGGAAATGGGACCACATCACTATGGACTTTGTCCATGGACTACCAAGGTCACCAGCAGGACACGACTCTATCTGGGTAATTGTGGATCGTCACACAAAGTCAGCACATTTCCTACCTATTCGGACAACCAAAAAATTAGAAAACCTGAGTCAGAAATATGTTCGGGAAATTGTTCGTCTTCACGGAGTTCCGTTATCTATCGTATCAGATTGAGACCCGCATTTCACCTCGCGATTTTGGAATAGCCTACAAGCTCTTTAGGAATGGAGCTTTCTTTCAGCACGACTTTTCTTCCACAAAATGGCGAACAATCTGAACGCACAATTCAAACGCTAGAAGACATGTTTCAAGCTTACGTCATGGATTTCAAGGAACATTGGGAAAAGCACTTATCGTTGGTCGAGTTCACTTACAATAACAGTTACCAGTCCAGTATTAGCATGCCACCGTATGAAACTCTTTCCGAAAGACCATGTAGTTCACCAATTTGTTGGACTGAAGTAGGTGAGAACACACTTTTCGGACCAAATCTTATACAAGAGACTACCGAGAAGATCCGACTAATTCAGAAATGATTAGCCACCGCCCAGAGCAGACAAAAGAGCTACGCCGATCAGCGACGAAGACCGCTACAATTTGAAGTAGGAGATCGTGTATTCCTAAAGATCCAACCACGATGAGGAGTTACACGTTTCGGTCGAAAAGGAAAGCTAGCTCCAAGGTTCATTGAACCGTTCGAGATTTTGGCTAAAGTTGGAGAAGTATCATATCGTTTGGACCTACCACCGCAGCTTGCTAGTGTTCATAACGTTTCTCATGTGACGATATTGAGAAAGTACAAACCTGATCCTGCTCACATTTTAGACTGGAAGAAACTTCATGTCGATGAGGATGCTATTTTTGAAAAATAACCCGTAAGGATAATCGATCAACGTGACAAGGTTCTTAGAGAAAAGACCATCCTGCTCGTTCAAGTTCTTTGGAATCACAATGAAATTGAAGAATCAACCTGGGAACGAGAGGAAGCCATGAGAGCAAGTTACCCCTAGTTATTCGTAGATTGAGGTATGATACGAAATTTCGAGGACAAAATTTATTTTTAGGGGGGTAGATTGTAACGACCCTGTTCGGACTCTAGTATTAGTGACGGATAATCCACGAGGCCATAGAATACGAAGGAGGTTCAAAACTCTAATTCGAACCGAAAATCCTAAGTTCGGTCCGAAAATCCTAAAAAGGTCCGAAACACAGGCAACAAAACCTTAGCACCCGGTGAGTCTCCTAACAATGTAAATAAATCAAATATCATGAAATAATGAATTAAAAATAAAAAAATACTCATAAATAGGGTAAAATGACCGATTTGCCCCTAATATAGCAAAAAGTCTTAAAAACTTAAATTTTGACACATGGACGTCCTAAATCAAATATTTATATACTATTAAGTAGAAAAGGACCAAATAACATCAAAAATGCCAAAAATACCCCTTAGTGGCTGACCACCTTGGGAAGTGTGCCAAAAAGTAACTTTTTGCTTTCTTTTTAGCTTAAAATGATGAGAAAGGTATTAAATTAAGTATTGTGATAATTCAATACTTGTTAAACAAGTAATATACATAATAATATAGTGTTATAGGTCAAAAAAAGTAAATAAATCATTATTGAAGTTCGTACACAACAAAATAAGTCAAAAAGTCATATATTACCAAAATAGTTTAATTTGACTTAAAAGATTACATCTATTTAATCAATTGGTATGAAAATTATGATAATATATGCAAATACTATATTTCTCATAAACATACTAAAATAATAGATCTCAGTAGGAGAAGACACCAAAAAAATACATCAAATTAATTTTTAATGTATTTTCTTGCACAATAAGGGCACAAAAATCGAGACAGGTCCCTTGATTGATTGGGGATCAGATTTTTATCCCCCAAACAGCCCCTAGCAGTATTTCTCTTTCCCATATCTAATTTCTAGCCCTCAAAAGATGAACCCATTCAAATCAATTCATATCTCTGTAATTAAAATGAAAAAAAAAAGTCTTTCCATAGTACTTTATGTCCCCCTTGTGTCCCCTAGCCTTTGCCTATATAAACCATGCCAAACACCCACTTCTTCCCTTCATATTTTCGTGCTAGTGAGGGAGAGAAACCAGACCTCTTTGCTCTTGAGTGTTATGGTGAGTTTGAGGGAGAAAAAGAAAGAAAAAGGGAGAAATCAATTAGATTTTCTAAAGCTAAGTCCAAATCCATCCTCCACCCTCCTTTGAGCTCTCAAACAAGTAAGTAAAACCTCTAAACCTTGTGTCTAATATCCCTCAAAATATCCCCCAACACATCCTTTTAAACATTCTAAAAATCAAGAACCAAAATCAAACCGAAAAGGCGTTGTAGTAACAAAATAGGGGCTGTTATGTTTATGGGTGATATGAGATGTTATTTTTATGTGGTTTACATAAAAATTGTAGCTAACATATTTAAGTATTTTTTGCCCAAAAATTAGACCTTCAAGCCTCGGGATGATTCCCCAAAACCGTTTCAAACCCTCTGTCCAAAACTAGCTCTGCTTAGTTTTGGCTACTAACAGAACCTATTTTCTAAAATGGCCAAAAGGTCTACATTGTTCCAAATAACTACCCTTAACTCTAACCATGAAACATGTAGGGGACATGTTGAAAGAGAACATACTCAAAAATGGGCTCATTTGGACTTGATCTGATATCTCAAAACCGAGACCAACAGAAGCATGTTTTTGGTAAAATCTTGAAGAAATTGCTGAACTGTTTTTACTTAGGATGTTTTGTTCACACCTTTGTCTTAGGTTTTGGCCTTGGTGTTAAACATGAGAGTTGTAGAAAATATTTTTATCTAAATGGTGTTTAAAAATCATTACTTGATTCCAAGTCTTGATACCCCAAAACTTTGTCGGTTCTTTTAATTTAATACTTGATTTTTTGCCTTAAAAGTTGCTAAGTGTATGTTTGAGTACCTTTTTGTGAGACCCGAGTTCTATATAATTATTGGTTTGAATTAGTTGATTAATGTTTCTAAGTGAATGTATGATGGTTTAGAACTCATGCAATTATGTTTGAATCTTATCTTGAGAATTGTAGCTTGTGCTCCACATACTTGTACCTTACGCTTTGCGAATTGTACCATGAACCCTGCCATGCTAGTTGATGCCAAGTTATAAATTGTTGCACTTGAGATCGATGGTACACATTATGAGTATTGTCACTTACATTATGGTTTATTAAAATCCATCTGTGCAAACCGTTGTTGGAATGGGTTGTATTGAGATTGTCGTTCTTGATTCTAAGTCTAGGGTGTCCCTGGTTGCCATTTTTGAAAATGTTTTGGCTTATGCACCCTGGGTGCGTCCCCGGTGTTCGAAATGATTTTGGTTTATACACCTTGGGTGCATTCCCGATGTTTGAAATGGTTTATGGATATTGTTGGGCACCATGAGTTCGTCGCTACCATTCTGATTTCAATAGCTTGGACTTTTGGGTTGACACCGGCGAAGGCATCACAAGTCTTAAGGTGGGACAAACCGCTTGGGATAAATTCTCCTTGTACACCCTAGGTGCATCCCCGGTGTTACAGATTTGGTTTATTGAATATTGTTGGCTTGGAGTATGGCGCGGACCCCATGCCATTGCCATTGAGTAAAACAGCTATGGCATGACGCCAGGCGATGCGGTTACTATTCACAACGAGGCGCGATGATGGCTTTAGTGATCAAATACCCATGAAAGTCTTCTCTGGAAATTCTCGACGTGGAATCTCTATTATAATCTGGGTGCATGTTGGGTCGGGCATCTGCATTACATACACGGCATCTCATATGCACATGCTTATTGACTTATCTAATATTATGTCATAAATTTGTCTGTCTCCTTGACTATAAACTGTACTGGGTGTTAAATTGAATGTGTTGTGGTGAATTTTGCACCGTGAGATTAGTTAGAAGGTTAGAGTGTTTTGCTTCTGAACCTTGGTTCATGGAATTCATGCGACAGGTGAGGAGGAGTTCTTAGAGGAGGTCAACCCAGAGAGAGAAGAACAGTTGGAAGAGCAAGGTGAGTTCCAAGAGCACATGGATCTAGTTGATGCATTCTGAGGAACCAAGATCCCTGCTTTTGTTCTTATATTCAGTTTTTCCTATGCTTAACAAAATTTTTGAAAATTCTGGGTGAAACTATAATAGTTATGTACTTTTGAATGGTTCAAAACTCCTTTATGATGTAATAACTAATGTATGTAAATATGAATGAATGGCTAGATTATTCCTTTATTTATATTTATGTATGTCCCGACGTGCTCGGAGGACGGGGCATCACACGGGTGCACTGCAAGACGAGAATGGTGAAAATCACGTAATACACCATCACGGCATGACACTGGCACAAACACTCTCCCTACAAATCTTAAACTCTGATTCTGGCTCACAACCCATCCCTTGGTGTCTTTCCCACTAGCAGCACGATCCCATAACATTTGAGCTTCTTAATCCGTCTACTAAGCCTCGAGAACATGGGTAATCAACATGGGTCATGAAACTACTAAGAATTAGGTCACACCCTCCTCTATCTTTCCGAGACACAAATCAAACTCAACCACCTCCTGAAGCATGTCCCACTCTCGTATGGCGATAGAAGCTAACGAACCATGAGATCTCATGCTAAGACCTTTGGCCACGACATTGGCCTTTTCGGGGTGATATTGGAGATCAAAATCATAGTCCTCCATAAACTCCATCCACCTTCATTGGCATAGATTCAGGTCCTTCTGAGAAAACATGTATTTCAAACTCTTGTAATCCAAGAAAACTTCAAAATTCTCACCGTAAATATAGTGTCGTCATGCCTTTAAGACAAAAATCACGGCTACCTACTCCAAGTCACGTGTTGGGTAATTCTTCTCATGAGTCTTCAACTACCGAGTTCCAAAAGCTACAACCTTACCCTCTTGCATCAAAATACATCCCAAGCCATCATGCGACACATCACAATAAATTGTGTAACTCAAACCCCATTTTGGAATAACCAACACTGGTGCACTTGTCGATATCCTTTTCAGCTCCTAAAATGCCAACTCACAAGACTCACTCCAAATAAACTTGACTCCCTTCTGAGTCAGGTGAGTGCGACGAGTCGAGAAACATCTTTCACAAATCGTCGGTAGTAGCCTACCAAACCCAAAAAGCTACGAATCTCTAACACAATCTTTAGTCATTCCCAACTCATCACTGCGTCAATCTTTGAAGAGTCCACCAATACTCCATCCCCCGATACCACATGTCCAAAAAATTTCACCTCGGGCATTCAAAATTCACATTTCTCAAATTTTGCATATAGTCGATGTTCCATCAAAAGTTGTAGAGCAATACGTAGGTTTCCCTCATGTGTTACCCTCGATGATGAGTAGATATGAATGTCGTTTACAAACACAACTACAAAACTATCAAGATATGGACGAAATATGTTGTTCATAAAGTCCATGAACATTGCAGGTGCGTTAATCAAACCGAACAACATGACTAAAAACTTGTAATGACCATAACGAGTTCAGAAAGCGGTCTTTGCTATATTCTCATCTCTGATCCTCAACTGATGATACCCTGATCTCAAGTCAATCTTCGAAAAATAGCATGAACCCTTTAACTGATCGAACAAATCATCAATCCTTGGCATAGGATACTTGTTTTTTACTGTTACTTGATTCAGCTTTCGAAAATCAATACACAATCTCAAGAACCCATCCTTCTTTCTGGCAAACAAGGCCGAAACTCCCCACGGCGATGTACTCGGGTGTACAAATCCCTTATCTAGCAATTTCTAAATGTTAGCCCAAGGATTTTTTATATTGATTTTGATAATTTTCATATTTTATTTTTTAAGAATAAATAGATTTAAAAGGAGAATATTTATATTTTTCAAAAAGAAAGTGTTGACACATATTGAATAAATGAGTTGACACATTTAGCCAAAAGAAATGTCTTATCTCTCAAGAGAATTAAAACACCTAAGTATTCTTGAGAATACTTTGTGTTAAACCCAATTGATAATTGAGTCAAAACTTTAAGGCAAAGTATACTTAAAGAAATCAAGTGTGTCAACACCTTTGAACAAATGGTTTGACACCCTAACTTGTCATTGAAGATGTTTTTAGGTATTAAAAATTAGTGTCCACACAAATAAATTTTTCATCAACACAAAAGAGTCAAAGCTCTCTGGACTCAAAATGAATCGACACAAATTGAATTTGTGTCGACACAAAAGTGGTTCCTCACTTTTGTTATTCGAAACTTTGAGTTGACACAAATGCCAAATAAGTTGACACAAAAGTACCGAGGCCACCTGTAGATTTTGGGTGTGGACACAAAATTGAAGATGAGTCGACATAAATATCCCGGGCCCGTTTGAAGAATTTTAATATCGACACCAATGTTCAAATGAGTCGACACAAATATCCCAAGGGTTCTTGCAGAATTTTAGTGTCGACACCAAGAAGATTTGAGTCAACACAAAGTGCCATCTCTCGGATGCTGAAGTTCAAATGAATTAACACAATATTCATTTGTGTCGACACTGTTGTGTTGGTGAGGAAGAATACAGAAATTGTATCAACACCTTAAAAGATTTGAGTCGACCCAATCACTTGAAGATCTTTGCCCTAAACAGTTTGCGTCAACCCAAAAGCATTTGTGTCGACACCTACGACAGAAATTTAAATTCGTGGCAAACTTCAACGATTGAATTTTTGGCATTTAATGCCCTCACCTACCTCCAACGGTCATGAATGCTCAAAAGCTTATAAAATGAGTTACTCCTCAGTATTGACTTGGGAAAGTATTTATCTAGAAATACCTTCATGAAAGCATCCCACATACCTTCCACAACAGTTCTAGAAAACTTCCACCAGTCATGGATGTCACCCCTCAGCTAAAAAAGCGGTGAATGCAACTCTCAAGTCGTCCTCAACAATCTACAACGTATCTAGGATCCTCGTTACAAGCTTTAGCCATTATGTGGCTACCTTGGGATCAGGATCCCCAACAAAAATAGGAGGGTCAAGACGCTGAAACTCACGCATCGCAACAGTCGCCCTTAGCTTGGGTACTCTCGCCCCTCCCTTAGCGGCCTCAGCTAGTTGATGAATGAAACTTACCATCTCACGTAGCAAATCTATCCCATCTACTAGTCCTTAGGGAGTATTAGCATCCCCAGCATCATGGATTGGCACATCCCCTTGACCTCAACCATGGCCTCGTCCTCTCCGCGGAAACATAGTCTCTATATAAAAGAAATAGAGAACATAACAACATAAGATTCGTTTCATCATGTTATTATCAACACACGTTACATAATCATGCTAACACTTAGTCATTCAAGATCATGCAGACAAACTCCATCTACCGAGGGGCATCGACAAGAGTGACAAGTCAATTTGAGTAACCTACTTAGATCCCTTGCAAGAAAGCACATCGACTAAACACATTTCTAACTTGCCTTTCAAATCTATTAATCGAAACACCCAAAAAAAAACTAATCAATCCTACGGTCCAACCTCCATTCTCACGTAATACACAAAATTCGCATGCAATAATAGATTATCATATTCATGTTATCCAAAACATTTAAACACCTGCATATCAAGTGCACGCAACCATCCTCACAAGGTGATGCAACTTCTCCCACGGCTCCTAGGTATTCGAACCTAGAGTTCTAATATCAAGTTATCACGCCCCAAAATTCGGGTCATGTGAACCATCCAAGAAAACCCCGTTTTATGATTCCAAGATCCACCAAAAATACCAGACCCCAAATGGGTTCAAGAATGTAAGCCAAAGATGAAGTCAAAACATTTGAAAAATACACATGCGAGGGTTTATTTTAAATAAAAGAAGCACCCTAAAGAATAAGATCAAGGTTCCTAAGAGCCAAGTGCTAAAATAAAATAATCAAAATTTTTAAAGTTTTGCCCTAACCGCTTGATCGGTCAAAAGACAGCTCAAGTGGTCTATGCCTATACACTATTTTTCCCTTAGTCTAAAAAACAACCGAGAGCCTATTTTGACCACTCGATAAACCGTCGAGTGGTCCATCAAGTGGTCTAGCTCTAGACCAATTTTCAAAACATAACTTTTGAAATTCAACACTTAATCATTTTCTAACCTTTTTGAAACCTCTCAAAGCATGACCAAGCAATGTAGAACATGCTAAAACAAGGTTCAAAACCTTTCTCGAGGCACATGGTTTGATATTAAACATTAAAACCAACCGAAAATGATTTGTTATAACATCGAAACAATCCCACCCGAACACCATGTCATACAACAATGAAATTTAACACAACCACCCAAGGTTCCTCTCATCCACATACAATATTCATACATTGGTATCGTGGCCTTAAGTCTTATAAAACTTATACTTTCAAGTACAAAACATGGTATAAAGATTACATGATCCAATAACAAAATTGGTATAAACTACCGAACAACAAAAACTAAGGGTTTTTCCTTCTGCCACCTCCGAGGCTGGCCACAAGATAGCTGCATGGTCATTTTCACCTGAAAGGTTGTAAATCTAACAACGTGAGCAGAAGCCCAATATGAACAGACTATCATGAATTGAAAGCATAACATGCAATCCTGGATTATATAAACAACTCAACTACACAAGTCTTAAAACGATTTTTCATCCTCAAAACCACAAGTTTTCATATAATCCAATAACGTCCAACAATTTAATATACATAAGCATCACGTTAGTTCCAACTAGGTTTCCAAAACTATCAATGATTCTTATGTATCGACCCTGTCGCCCTGGGAACAAAGGTAACAATTATAGACTCTCAGCTATTAACTTAATGTCGGGGCATCCAATTATCCGCTAGATAATGACAAGTTTTATACATTGCTACAACAACACAAGCCTCCCAATAGGGCAATCACTTCATTTATGGGGATTAACACGAATGAGTGAAGCACCTATCTTGTGCAAATTTTTAAACTTTTACCGAAGAGCAATTGAGACCCACATTAAACACATTGTTATAGCACATGTATTGAATCATTAAAAAGGCACACAACACGATTATCAAAATATTTGTACACGCATAGCCATGTATAAAATGTTTAAAGGGAAATAGCAACAACCATTGAGATGTTTATACGCACACACTTATTTACAAACGCCTAAAGGTACACAGCTACATCATCCACATAAACATAGAAAATTAACCAATATTTTCAAAATATGTTCCAGCCTCTCAACCAAATCGTTTAAACCAAGGCTCAACTCCAAGAGTTAGCTCTAAACATCAAAAATTATGTTTTTGCAGCATATTCATAACTCCTTTTGGTTTTCAAAACTCATCTTTTTGAAAATCACATTGTAACGACTCTGTTCAGACCCTAGTATTAGTAACAGATAGCCCACAAGGCTATAGAACACGAAAGAGTTTCAAAAACCTAATTCGACTCGAAAATCTTAAGTTCGATCCAAAAATCTTAAAAATGTTTAAAACTCAAGTAACAAAATCTTAACATCCAGAGAATTTTTCAACATTCTAAATTAAGTAATTATCATAAAATAATGAATTAAAAATTAAAAAAATTCTCATAATTAGTGTAAAATGTCCATTTTGCCCCTAATATAAGCAAAAAGTCTTAAAAACTCAAATTTTGATACATGGACATCCTAAATCAAGAATTTAAGTACAATTAAATAGCAAAAGAAAACATAACATAAAAATAGCAAAAGTACCACTTAGTGGCCGGCCACCTTGAGAGTTGTTCCAAAAAGTAACTTTTTATTTTTTTAAGCTAAAATAGATGAAAAAAGTGTCAAATCAAGCATTAAGATAATTTAAGGCTTGTTCAACAAGTGATATACATAATAATATGGTATTATAGACTAACAAAAGCAAACAAATTATTATTGAAATTCATACACACTAAAATAAGTTAAAAAGTCATATTTTGTCAAACTGACTTAATTTGACTTAAAAAACTACATCTATTTAATCAATTATTATGAAAAATATGATAATTCATAGAAATACTAAGATTATAATAAATTTACTAAAATAATAAGTTTTAGTAGGAAAAAACACCAAAGAGATACATCAAATTTACTTTTAACGCATTTTCTTGCAAAAAATAGCATGAAAATCAAGATAAAATCCCAAGATTGATGTGAGATCAGATTTTTATCTCCCAAACTGAGCCTAGCCAAATTAACTTTTAACGCATTTTCTTGCACAAAATAGCATGAAAATCAAGATAAAATCCCAAGATTGATGTGAGATCAGATTTTTATCTCCCAAACTGAGCCTAGCCAAAATTCCTTCATTCAAATCTGATATATATATATCTTAAAACTTGCACCAAATCTTGTCACCCATGTGATATGAAGAAGAAAATGACTTAAATTGAATCATTTTCTTCCCTAGCCTTTTCCTATATAAATTAAGCCTTGGAGCTTTCTTTTCCCTTCATATTTTGGTACAAAGAGAGGGAGAAAAATCATATTCAAAGTGTTCTTGAAGATTTTTGGTGAGTTGAGAGAAGAAAGAAAAAGAAAAAGAAAAAGGATTTCAAAAAAGAGAGTGATTGGAGACCATAGTTCCAAAAGCCAAGTCCTATTAGTCATTCACCATCCTTTAAGCCCTCAAAAAAGTAAGTAAAATCACTAAAGCTTATGTCTAATATCATCCAAAATATTTCTCAACTCATCTCTTTAAATACTTCAAAAATCAAGAACCGAAAACAAACCGAAAACGCATTGTAGTAACAAACTAGGGGTTGTTATGTTTTTAAATGATATAAAATATGGTTGCGTATTGTTATTTTTGAGTTTGATGGCTTAAAAGTGTTATGAAATCTTGATATTCATGTATAAAACACAAGCATACAAAGAAATGGAACAAAATTTTGACATATCATAAGTAGGAGACTTGAACATATAAGGACCAGATTTTTGAATACCTTAATGTTTCTGCCCTGACCTTTGGAACTCCATAACTCAACGTAGAAAATTGATCTAACCATATTCTTTATGTCCAAATTTAATTTTTTGTGTTATATTTCATCTAAAGTTGGTTTCAACTCTTTTGAGTAAGTAGAACTCGAGATATTGCAATTCTACCAAAACGTATCGTTTTTAAACCAGTCGACAATACCGACCTATAAACCTTAGTTTACAATGTGATTCGAGCTTTGGCCGAAACATAGACATTGTAGATAACATATATATATATATATATATATATATACTCACCAAATATGATCCCAACCTATTGAGGTTTGATATGTCAAAACCCCGTTGAAACTCTCTGTTGTGGTTCATCCATTAAAGGACATCTCTATCACTTATTTTTGTATAGCTAAAAACTCCTATTTTTAGTGACCTAATCCAAACGTAATCTATATGAATATTGTAGGCAACATATTGAACTACTTGCTATCCAAAAATTAGACCAAGATGCCTTGGGAAAATCCCTCAAGTCCATTTCAAACTCTCTGTTCAAAACCGATTCTGCTGGGAGTTTAGCGGCTGACAGAACCTATTTTACAAAATGGCTTATATCTCCAACTTGTTTTAAACAACCACCCCTAGTACCCTTCATAAGACTTGTAGGGGACATGTTTAATTAGAAAATATCCAAAAATGGGCTCATTTTGACTTGATTTGATGCCCTAAAATCGAGACCAACAAAGGCATATTTTCAATAAAATTTTGAGAAAAGTGCTGAACTATTTTCGCTTAGAATGTTTTATTCACCCATTTGCCTTAGGTTTTGGCCTTAGTGTTAAACATAAGAGTTGTAGAAAATAATTTTATCTAAATGGTGTTTAAAAATCATAACTTGATTCCAACTCTAGATGCCCCAAAACCTTGCCGACCCTATTAATTTAATATTTAAATTTGACCTTAAAGTTGCTAAGTGTGATTTGAGTACCCTTTGTCATGAGACCCGAGTTTTATACGACGATTGATTTGAGTTAGTTGATTAGTGTTTTTAAGTGAATGTACGATGATTAGAACTTATGCTATCAAGTTTGAATTGTATCTTGAGAATTGAACTTGCACCTCATACAGTTGTATTTATGCTTAATGAGTTGTACCATGAACTTTTCCATATTAGTTGATGCCAAGCTACAGATAGTTGCACTTGAGATCCATGTTGTACATCATGGACATTGTCACTTGCATCTTGGCATATTGGAGTTCATCTATGTAAATCGTTGTTGGAATAGGCTGTATTGAATTGTCCTTCTTGGTTCTAAATCTAGGGCATCCCTGGTTTTTTTTTTTGGAAATATTTTGAAATGTATTCCCCTTATACACCCTGGGTGTGTCTCTAGTGTTACAGATTTGATTTATACACCTTAGACACATCCCTGGTGTTTGAAATGGTTTATCATTGATAATGTTGGGCACCATGGGTTCGTCGCTAGCATTCTGATTTTGATGACTTAGACTTTGGGTTGACACCGACGGAGGCATCACGAATCTTAAGGTGGGACAAATCGCTTATTATATGATTGATTGGTTGATTATTGAATTTTGTTGGTCTGGAGGATGGCGCAGATACCACGTCGTTGCTATTGAGTAAAACAACAGTGGCATGAAGCCCAGCGATGCATTTACTATCCGCAACGAGGCGCGATAATGGCTTTGGTGATCAATGACCCGTAAAAGTCTGCTCTGGTAATTTTTGGTGTGGAATTCCTGTTATGATCTGGGTGTATGTCAGGTTGAAAATTTGCATTGCATACACGGCATCTCATACTCGCATGTTTATTAACTTATCTACCACCCTGTTATAAATTTGTTTGTTTCCTTGACTTTAAAGTGTGCTTAAGTGTTACTTAGCATGCATTGTGGTAAATTTTGTGACATGAGATTGGTTAGAAGGTTTAGAGTGTTTTCTACTGGGTTTTGACTCATGGAATTCGTGCCACAGGTGAGGAGGAGTACTTGGAGAAAGTCGTCCCATAGAAAGAAGAAGAATTCGAAGAGCAAAGTGAGTTCCAGGAGCATGTGGACCCCACTAATGGATTCTGAGGATTCGAGACCTCTATTTTTGTTCTTTTGTTCAGTTTCCATGCAACCTTTGTAATATTTGAAAGTCCTTCGTACTTGTAATCATTATGTACTTTTGAACAGTTCAAACTCCTTTATGATGTAATATTTATGATATGTAAATATGAATGAATGGTTAGAATATCATTTTATTTATATTTATGTATGTCCCGACGTGTCTGGAGGACGGAGCGTTACACACGTACAAATACATCCACTAACTTTATAATAAATCTTATGATAACAAAACATGCTTTTCATCCAACCAAACAAGTTTTAAACACAAGATCCAACATCCATAGCATTTAAAGCCGTAAAAATGTGTATAATCACATGTAACATGCTTTTCATGCAAGAGAGTCTAGAATCCTACCGCGTGGAGTTAAAAACTTAAAGCTTTAATCACCGACGAAAAATCAAAATCACTTAAACAAGATTCCGTTCAGATAAATGCAAAGTCCTTAGCGAGGAGAACACCATTCCACCCTCATAACGCCAAGAATCACACCCAGAGCAAGCCCAAAGCTAGAGAGAAATCTAAGATTTTTATCTTTCTATCAAGAGAGAGAAGAACGCTTACACAACAAGTTTGAGTATGAAAACTAATGCCACTCATGCACTTTATATAACCCATGCTAGACAAACCGTTCGAGCGATTTAAAGACCGGTCGAGCAGTTCTGCTCAAAAATATTTTTAACTTTTCTGTCACAATGCCCAAACAGAACTAAGATTGAAACTAACATGCTTAACTAAGCCAACACATATATAAAATATATAGAAATATGCTTTTCTATATCAGCTAAAGCAATATACAACACGTCGATAGTATATATTATAAAATTAAAAGGAACCGAGTCTCACATCATACAGCCACTACCACAACTATACTATTATCACCACAATCACTAGTACCATCATTTTTAGAGTCATAACCAAATACATAAAAATATTTTTATTTAATTTAACAAATAACTTGAATCTTAAAAAAATACATTGTCACAAACAAGTGGTCTAATTAAATTTAATAGTAGGCAAAAAAATATCATCACTAATAACCACCTTTTAATCGCAACATTCCCATTATTGCTAAAATTATTATTTCTATTTTTTTTGTACCAAATTAATTTTTCTTCCACACATTTAACGACAAAATCTATATGACAAACAAAAAATTGTCATAAAAATGAAACAATATATTTGATAACAACAATTTGCTTTTGTTACAAAAGGTTTATCTAATGAAATTTAGTAATAAGTAAAAAATGTTATCACTAGTAATCACCTTTTTACCACAACTTCTCAGC
>JAUMHN010195005.1:0-21343 GCA_032360265.1 Heliamphora ciliata
ATAGAATATGGTCGTCACCTTTGAACCTGTGGCCGCAAAATCTAAAGGTTGTAGATGTACTTTTCTTCTTTTCTCGAAAATTCTCTCTTTTCTTTCAAATGTTTAAATAACGTTGAATACAGACGAATCATCTAAATTGATAAAAATAAGCGTGAAGTCGTATAAAGATTAGCCTGTGACTCGGGACTTGCATCATATACTCTACAACTAAGGCAGTTGAAAATAATAAAGAAAGCTTTTTATGATAAAGATAAAGATAAAAACATATTTTTATAACTGAAATAAAAGGCTCGAAGGCCTGAGTGTATGTCAAACCTGCGAGCACCTTGGCCCATCGTAAAAAATCGGGCATGCGGGCCCAAAGACTAAGTGTATTTAGGGAATGTGGAATAAACTAAGCAATGAAAGAAAAATGAGGGGGATCTCTCTCTATCTGTCTATCTCTCAAAAGTGCCTCTGGTGAACTTAACGAGGAGGAGGAGGAACGGAAGGACTAGCGCCTGAAGGGTCAACGTCAGATGAATCAAACAACCCCTTGAAATCATCCCCATCATCGTCATCGCTGCTGGAAGAGGAGATAATACTAGATCGGCTCCTAGCAAAAAAAAAAAACAGATCCACGAGTAAAAGAATAACGAGAAGGAGCGTAGGATCCACATCGCCTGCCTCGTGCTGAACCTCGAACTAGAGCTCGCGGTGGCAGAAGAGAAAGGAATACGGATAAGCATAAAGAAAGGAGAAAGAACGAAAAGCGAGGAAAAGATATTCACCACCTCAATAACCTTGGGAGCAAAAGAAATCCTGGCTGCACTGAGGGTAACGTCCTACTAACGAACCAAGGCCTTCAAGCCCGTGATCAGAAGCAAGTGATGATCCACCCACTTCTAAATAACCTGTAAAAAAAGGAAAACAAGAATTGAGCGAGGCAATGTGAAAGAGTTAAGAAATAAAGCTTCAAAATGAGATCAAATCTGAGGAAAAGCCGCGGCAAACTCTAAAGCTGGTGAAACTGGAATAGGGATGCTCACAAGATACCCCGTAACATAGACACTCACATACCAAGGAACAATTGGGGCACATGTTGCTCCTGTCGCTATTACTCCTACTGTTGCTGCTCATGTCGCTGCTGCTGCTGCTACTGCTGCTTCTGCTCCTACTTCTGCTCTTGCCCTCGAAAAATGATCTAAACTCAGTATCCAAGCTAAATGATCAAATCCCTCAAAATCTTGAATCACCAAACTTCAACCCTTGAGCCGTCATCTTTGAACCTCGGGTTCGCCAACTGCATTGTGGCAACTTCCATATAAACTTCTTGGAAACCCTAGTAAACGTAGCGACTGCCATCTTCGAACCTTAGGGTCGCCAACTCGGTTGTGGCTACCGCCATAAGAAACCTTTAAAAACTTATTTTTTGTAGTGACCGTTAACTTTGATCATGGCGACTGCTAACTCCAAAACCATGACGTGTCCCAAAATCATGCCAACACCTCATTGGTCGGTGAACTCTATAAATACTGTACACCTGGTACATTTTTTAGGAAAAATTTGGAGATCTAGAGGGGTACTCTGTCGAAGTACCGAGAGAGTATGAATCTTGACGCCGACACCCTGTTGCTTTGCCAAAGTACAACTCTCAGTACATCAATACTTTGCTAAATTCTTGATTCGTCGACTGGAATTGAAATATTCCCCGAGGATTGGACGATTAATCACCATTACTCGACTTGAGAATTCACCCGGATTGTAGCAATTCAGGTATTTTGTCTAGATCCATAACCTTTCTTTTTACATTTTTTCTCTTTTGGAGTGGTCAGGTTAAATTCAATCATTTATGATGCTTGTGTAGTGATCTAGCTATTCTATTTAGTTTGTTGAATTATAAGCATGTGATTACCCATGAGAAGTATGATTAGTTCCGGTTAATTTGATTGATATTTGTCACCATCCAAGTAATCTTAATTTTACTTTGTCCATATTGCGCATTCACACTTATCACCTTGAATTCATCAAAATCGTGTCAACATATCCTGCAATTGTGATTTACAATGTCATAGTTATCGCATTTGGTACACTTATATTTATGCGGTTGTAATTGTCAATATTGCATCCGTATTTTATATTTGGAAAACGATTACTACGTTTTTTATGTGATATTCATTATTTTAATAGCTTAATTTTTATTTTAAATAGTATCTTTTGTTGCTATATTGATAAAATCAGCATGAAATCTACATTTGATTAAAATTTAAGAAATTTTAGAGCATGTTTTTGTTTATTTTGTTTAAAATCATGTTAGTATAATTTTTAGGTTTTTTGGTGATATTGCATGCGGTTTGCTCTATGTATCCTTTAATTAAAAATCACATGCCGTCGGACTTAGTATTTTCATTTGCTACTTTTTTCTGCGTTCAATATACATATGTTACGTATTTTTCAATTTTGATTTTAGATATTCCCTCTTTGTCTCTATTTTCTGTATTTGTATACATTTGAGAAATCTAATTAAGAACCAATGATGATTAGTAGAGGCCAACCTCACGGTTGGGCAAACGGGATGCGTAACACCTTTCCTAGTTCGTACTTTAGCCACCGATCCCTTGTTTTCTCTAGTTACCATTTTAAACAGTGGCTCATTTTGTTTTTCTTGATTTTTCTCAAAAATCAAATTGTGACTCCATTTTTCACAAAAAGACTTTTCAAAATTTAATTTTCAAGGTGTTAAAGTATTTTCTACATGTTTCTTGAATTCCCTTATTTTTTAAACAAAACCCTAAATCCTGGCGCCACAATATTTTCCGGGGACTCTGCTAGGAAATTTTTTTTCAAAACAAATAAGTAGGCTTGACTTGAACACATCATTAGTTCTCAATATGAGTTTTTCATTTGCATTCTTGCACGCATTTGTATTCTTCTCAGCCCCTTTTCTGGTCGACCTGATACCTTGGTCAGTTTACTGTCTTGAGGCTATGTTGGGGAGACGGACAAGCCTTACTGGTTGCACGCTTTCATAGGTGCGGTAAAAGAGTTCTTGTATACTACTTGACTATGTTCTGCACCACACTAGGCATGGGAGGTATATACTCGACTCTATTTAGAAGGTACCTTGATCATTGACCAAAATCAACATTTTCTGCATATAATTTCTTAGAACCCACCATTAGGTATTGACCCGGTATGATTATTTATTTTGTTTAATTGTATGTTTTGTTTGTGTTGGTGTAGGACTTTTGTTTGTTTGTTTGGATTAAGATAGTATTTCTCCTGGGTTTTGACCCAGATCTTCTTCCGGTGTTTCTTCGTTTTAAAATAGTTTTTCTCTCAGGTCGTGGCCCGGTGGTTGATCTGTTGCTCTAGAATCTCAAGTTTTGCCCCAATTCTTGGCTTTGGCCTTGTTGTTGGTTAGGATAGCTTTCTCCCTCCCGAGTTTTCCCTTGTTTGTTGGTTTTATACCATCAACGCCGTTTAGACTCATCTTCCTGAACCTTTGCTCAGGTTCTTATTTTGAGGTTTCATTTGGTGTAGAGCTATTTTCTTGTCAGAGCGCTGCCTGTTTTTTCTTTAGAATCTTAAGGTAAACTGGTCTCAATTGGCTTAGAATTGTTTTCTTGCCGGAGTGCTGCCCGGTGTTCCTATAGAATCTTAAGGTAAATCTTCTTTTTAGAGTTTTGTTGGTCCCTTGCTCGGTTTTCGTGTTGGTTTTGGATGTTGGGGTTTCCAATCATTATGCTGTCAGTATGGGCCCAACAGTGACATATTTTTGTTTCGGTGGTTATATCTGCTTGTGGTCAGCTGTTTTGGTGTTTGAAGTGTTTGCTACCTATTATTGTGGTTCTTTTTGAGAAGTATCCGATACCAGTGATTTTGTTTTTAGGGTTATCAAGTTTTACTTTGGGTCTAGATCATTGAGTCAGAAGATTCACATCCAGTGCATATTTGGGCTCGGTTAATAATCTAGAGGCTTTACAGAATTTCAGAATAGATCATGGAATAGTTTGAGATGGCTGAAAACGAGATGAATCTGATAGCCTTAATGAGGGCAATTACTGATATACAGAGAGCCGTTGAGCAGCAGACCCAGGCTCAAGTGCAATGTCAGGCACAGATCCGGACAATTCAAGCCCATTTGCCAATACTGAATGAACAACATGACGACCCAAATGGTATTGGGAAAGACTTTTTGGATGACAATTAGTTCCCCGATGGGCCGCAAGTTATTCTGCCACCACTACGGATCCCTCATCAGGTGATAGTTAAAGAAGAAAATATTGCTCAATCCAAGAAATTCGTGCTAGCAGATAAAGACTGAGATGATGGAGAAGGTTCTAACGAAGGAAAAAGGGGTCGAAGAATACATGCTAGATGTTGGGGGACTATGTTTGTTTCCAGACGCCAAGTTGTTGAACAAGTTTAAGATGCTGTGTATGAAAAAATTCAACGGGACTAGAGACCCCCAGATACATTTGAGAATATATGTTGGTACCCTTTCTCCCATGGGTATCGATGACTAGTTGAAGGCTCAGTTGTTCCACCGATCACTCTCTAGGACAGCTCAGAAATGGTTATTCTCCTTGGATGTTGTAAATACCAGAACATGAGAGGACATCGCCACAGCTTTTGTCAGCCAATATAGCTATAATGTCTAGCTAGATGTAATCACTCGGGAGCTAGAGACCACTCATCAAGAAAGTTGAGAATCATTTGTGGACTTTCTGACCATGTGGAGGAGAAAGGCAGCTAAAATGACAAATCGACCAACAGAAAAGGAACAGGTGACAATTCTAGTCAAGAATCTCTAATTTTCTTTGAAGCGTTATCTGATCACACAGCGGCTTTCGACATTTAAGTAGTTGTTTGATGCCGGCGTTCAGATAGAAGATGCAATCCAGTCTAGTGATATCGATGAGACCGAGCTGAGCCGAGCCAAAAGCCAAGAAGACCTTACCCATCCAACAACCAAAACCATCCCACCTCTTCTACTAACCTTGCATCTCGTTCTAACGAGGTGAATTTGCTAAACCTCCAATCAGATTGATCGAATTCTTCACCTTCATCACCTCCTCCCAGAAACAACCAGCCGTCACAGCCAAAAATGCCAAGGAGAGTTTTCACTTCCCTTAATATCTCTCTGACCACGGCCATGAATCGACTTGTCTAGAAAAGGCTGATAAAGCTTCTTGATCCAATGCCGCTTTCTAACCCTTTACCGCTACGCTATGATTCTATCCAATATTGCTCATACCATCAGAGCCACAGACACCCAACCGACAACTGTCTGAGACTCCGCCATGAAATTCAGGATCTCAATGATAATAAGGTCATCCCACCTCCATCTGTGCCGAATGTCACAACTGGTTTTTAGATTCTTGTAATTTGCATAATTCAAGTATCGAGTTAGAGTTTGAGTCTTGTAAATTTTTGCTTTATTTTGATCAGTTAGATGTTGAGTCCAATGGCACGTCTATTTGTGCACTCTCTTCTTTTGCTTTTGATTTTGTAATCCATACTCTCTTTGATATCAATGAAATAAACGAATGTTTTGATTGTTTTGCTTTGCTTGATTTATTTTTTACACTTTCTAATGATTTTGAATTCGAAGGAGATGTCCCCAAAAAATTAAAAGCTTTAATAAAAAAGAGAAAAAATGCGTGCCCAACCAACAATTGAAGAAACTGTCAATAAATTTGGGTAATAAAATTAAGCCACAAATTGTCTAAATTGGTTCTTCTTTATTTTCAATTGAATGTGAATAATTAATAATTTTATTAAAGAAATTCAAAAATATTTTTGCATGGTCATGCAAGGATATGCCCGGTATTGATACTAAAATTGTCTAACACCGTATCCCCTTATACCTCGATGCCAAACCGGTTAAGTAAAAGTTGAGAATGATACGACCAGAATGAGCGTTGAAGATTAAGGAAGAAATCACTAAGCAGATCAATGCCGAGTTCCTTATGGTAATCGAATATCCAAAATGGGTGGTTGACATTGTGCCGATTTTGAAGAAAAATGGACACATCAAAGTCTGTATAGATTATTGAGATCTCAATAAGGCCAGCCCGAATGACGATTTTTTGTTGCCGCACATTGATGTCTTGGTAGATAGTACAACGAGGCACGCCCTCCTATCATTCATGGACGGCTTCTCCGAGTACAATCAAAGCCTAATAGACCCCGAAGACAGAGAGAAGATAACATTAACTACACCTTGGGGCACTTACTGTTATTGTGTGATGTCATTCGATTTAAAGAATGCATGGGCAACCTATCAAAAGGCTGCCACTACCTTATTTCATGATATAATACACAAGAAAATCGAGGTGTACGTGGATGATATGATTATTAATTCCAAAGATTGAGATGGTTGTATCATAGCGCTATGAAAATTCTTCAAAATGATCAAGAAGTATAAGATGCGGCTCAACTCGTAGAAGAATCGCAGAGGAATCGGATGGAAGAGCTTCTCTTATTTGATGAAAGAAGATTACAAATTCTGGTCCACATACAAGGATATCCAGAGCGTTCAACAAAAAAACAGTTAAGACCCGGGATCTGAGAGAATATGACTTCGTTCTTAAGGAAATCAAGACTCCTGTTTTTTTATCCAAGGAAAAAGTTCAAGCCAAATTGGGTTGCGCTGTATCTGATCAAGACCATCATGATCGGTGCTGCTGAAATCATCATGGATTTGAATGGTAACACATTTTTCACTCTGATCAACTTGGACCAGCTCAAAAAGTATTACCCTTGAGAGAAAAATAAAATAAAAAGAAAAGCTCGTTGAGTTGAAAACTGAAAAGGTGGCCCATGCAAAAGTTAGAGCAGCCCGCAAGATCAAAAATCTGAAAGGGCAACCTTGGCAAAAGTTAGAGTATCACAAAAGAAGAGTGTTAATACCCGAGAGTAAACCAAGTCCGAACTATGTTATGGCCTGATTTTACTTTTTGGGATACGTAGGCAGCTTCTTTCAAGAAATTCGGCCACCTTCTTTATTTTAGCTATTTTTGAATCTAAGTAACGATCAATGCAAATTTATCTTTGAGTTCTGATAATAAAGTCGTTTAATTATAAGAATCGAAAAACTTTAAATAATTGAAAATCTTTTTCAGATAACTGTGAGATTTTTATTATTTCAACTGCGATTATGAGGTTTTCGAAATAAATGGCAGACACGCAACTCCCAAACTCTAAATAAAGAAGAAAACTACAAAATTCTAAAAGTAAAATAGATCTCTTAGATCTTCCTTCTCTTTGCTACTTGTACTTCTCCCTCTTTCTTGTTTCTGCTCTTTTTTTTCTGAACCAGCCACACTTTGTACTCTTTGGGGAGCTCAGTGTGGGATAGATCTTGCATCTCCATCAGTGAACAAGATGGCTAAGCCTCCTGATACCGCACCAGAAATAGGGCCTAAAGGAAAGATGAATACATATGACCATGTACGCTATGAAATATGATCTGACCTCGACCAAACTGTCTCATGATCCGGTGTGGATAGTAGAAGGTGGATAGTCGCAGACCAATCAGCAAGACATCTAGATGGTCCATAGTAGTCAAAGTCATAAAAGGGATCCGCTACCAGGAGAATTGCCAAGTGATGTCTCTTCCAGTAAGCGAAGAAAGATACTGTCTCCAAGCCGTCTCGGTAGTGCATATCGGGTAAAAAGGATGATAGACAAAGAAAGCAGCGTTGTGCCCATCCAAAGCCAGTTTCTACAGAAGATTTGCCTTCTCTATTAGCTAGATTTGAAAAGAGAGAAAAGAGGTAAGAATCGAGAGAAATTGGCTAAAGGAGAGATATGTGGAAAAATAAATAGAGATATTGAAAAAGAGAGAGAAGAGCGGTAAAAATCGAGAAATATTGGCAAAAGGATAGAAGAGCAGAAAAAAAGATATTTGAGTTTCACCTTGGAGAAGTAGAGGACTATCGGCAAAGGACGTGGTTACACCCCGATGGATAGTATCTAGACCAATTAGGGTCTCAGCTAAAACTAGGGGCACGGAGTCCTTCTCTGCCCTTATTTGCTCAGCAATGTCTACCAGAATAGTGCTAACGTAGCCGTCATAGGAAACAAGAAGGTACCGGGCAAGCAGACAAATGCACAAAACATAACAAGGCCGCAATTGGTAGCTAAAGTCACTAAGGGCACCGGTAGGGAAAAATCTATGTTCAGTGAATCTCCATAGACGAAGAAAGAAACCTCCTGACCAGTCAGACCACAATGTCGCATGATCTACTTCTTTGTAGAGACAAATATGAAAGGTATTGCCACGAACCCCCGTAGAACGAGATCAAGAATGGCGGTGAACTCCTCCATAGTGGGGCGTAACTCTTCAAGGTTAAAGTGAAAAACATAAGCCCGTAGACCCTAAAAGCTGTGTAGCAACCCTCAGCAATGGCTCGTTGATCCTGATCCTAGTGTTCTAAGTACCCCAAGCCCTAGTGCGCTAGGCATCCCTCTTTCAAATTCTAGTTATATGCAAAGCGTTGTCTAGATGTTCCTAAGTCTAGAAGGTGTCTTAGGTTTTCTCCAAACCCTAATCCATAAGGAGTTTAGGTCCTAGGTCCAGAAGTTGTCTTAGGTTTTTTCCAAATTCTAGTCCACAAGGCATCTAGGTCCTGAGTTCAGAAGGCGTCTTAGGTTTTTCAAGCCCTAGTGATCTAGGCACCCTAAGTCCAGAAGGCGTCTTAGATTTTCTCCAAACCCTAATCCATAAGGCATGTGGGTCCTAAGTCCAAAAGGTGTATTAGATTTTCTCCAAATCCTTGCTCTAGTGATCTAGGTACCCTAAGTCTAGAAGGCGTCTTAGGTTTCTCAAGCCTTGCTTCTCAAGCACCCTAAATCTAGAAGGTGTCTTAGGTTTTTCAAGCCCTAGTGATCTAGGCATCCTAAGCCTAGAAGGCGTCTCAGATTCCTCAAGCCTTGCTTCTCAGGCACCTTAAGTCCAGAAAACGTCTTTGGTTTCCCAAGCCCTAGTGCTATATTCATCCTATGTTTCAAGCTCTGATCCCTAGACACCTATGTTATGATTGCTTTTATGTATTTTTAATGCCTCTATGATGTATTTTTAGGTCTTGACTCGCCTATTAATTTACGGTATTTTTTTCGAAAAAAATAGTTTTAAGTCTTGACTCAACTTTTAATTATTTTTGTCCCGTGCTCGTCCCGAGTTTTTAGGCCTTGACTCGACCTATTAATTTACGGTGTTTTCTCCGATAAAAATAGTTTTAAGTCTTCACTCGACTTTTAATTATTTTTGTCTCGTGTTCGTCCCGAGTTTTTAGGTTTTGACTCGACCTATTAATTCGCGGTGTTTTCTTCGATAAAAATAGTTGTAAGTCTTGACTCAACTTTTAATCATTTTTGTCCCGTGCTCATCCCGAATTTTTAGGTCTTGACCCGACCTATTAATTCGTGGTGTTTTTTTCGATAAAAATAGTTTTAAGTCTTAACTTGACTTTTAATTATTTTTGTCTCGTGCTCATCCCGAGTTTTTAGGTCTTAACTGGCCTATTAATTCGTGATTTTTTATCTGATAAAAATAGTTTTAAATCTTGACTCGATTTTTAATTGTTTTTGTTCGGTGCTCATCCAAAATTTTTAGATCTTGACCCGACCTATTGATTTGTGATTTGCTCTCCGTTGAGAATAATTTTAAATCCTAACTCAACTTTTAATTATTCTTATCCCGTTATCGTTCTGAATTTTTGGGTCTTGACTCGACGTAGTTAATTTGTTGTTGCTTTTCTGGTTAAGATAATTTTTAGAATCTTGACTCAATCCTTTTAATTATTTTATCCCCAACTGAGTTCTTAGATCTTAACTCGATCTTTGACTTATTTGTTCGTTTGTGCCCCCTTTAAATTTTGACACGAAGCGCATTGTTTGATCATATAAGTGTTTGCATCATGTTAGTATTTGCATCATGTTTTGCATCTTGCACTTACCCCAAGAACTATGTTTTGGTCTGATCCCTAGCAAAGGGGTACATAGGCAGCTCGATAAAAATTTAAATATGACCAACATCATATGCATGCTTGTGTGTTTGTGGCCTAAGATGGACAGCTCGGTTAAATGAATGTTGTCTCAAGATCTTTGATATAACTCGCATCATGCGTTGCTATGCAAGTTATATCAAAGAGGGGCACCTGTAGACACCCCAATTTGACCCCGCCTAATATTAGGTTGGTTCTGGTGTTTTCGATGATGAAATCAAGTGGAATGATGCTTCAGAATGATCCTAAAAAAATGATCCAAACTCAGTATCTAAGCTAAATGATCAAATCCCTCAAAAACTTGAATCACCAAACTTCAACCCTTGACTGCCATCTTTGAACCTTAGGGCCGCCAACTACATTGTTGCGACTGCCATATGAACCTCTTGAAAACCCTAGCAAAGGTAGCGATCGCCATCTTCGAACCTTAAGGTCGCCAACTTGGTTATAGCGACCGCCATAAGAAACCTTTGAAAACTTGCTTTTTGTGGCAACCGTCAACTCTAATCATGACGATCGCCAACTCCAAAAACCATGACGTGTTCCAAAATCGTGCCAGCACCTCATTAGTCGATGAACTCTATAAATATTGTACATCTGGTACATTTTTTTGGAGATATTTGGAGAGAGGGGTACTCTATCGAAGTACTAGAGAGTACGAATCTTGACGTCGACACCCTGTTGCTTTGCACAAGTACAAATCTCAGTACACTGATAATCTGCCAAATTCTTGATTCATCGACTGGAATTGAAACATTTCCCGAGGATTGGACGGTTAATCACCATTCCCCGACTTAGGATTCACTCGGATTGTAGTAATTTAGGTATTTTGTCTGGCTCTTTGACCTTTCTTTCTCCATTTCTTCTCTTTTAGAGTGGTCGGGTTAACTTCAATTCTTTATGATGCTTGTGTAGTGATCTAGCTATTCTATTTAGTTCGTTAAATTGTATGCATGTGATTACCCATGATAAGCACGATTAGTTCAGGTTAATTTGATTGATATTTGTCACCATCTAAGTAATCTTAATTTCACTTTGTCCATATTGCACATTCACACTTAGCATCTTGAATTCATCAAAATAGTGCCAACATATTCGCCAATTGTAATTTACAATGTCATAATTGTCGCATTTGGTGCACTTACATTCATACGGTTGTAATTGTTAATTTGCATCTGTATTTTATATTTGGAAAATGATTACTATGTTCTTTATGTGATATTTATTGTTTTAATAGCTTAATTTTTATTTTAAGTAGTAACTTTTGTTGCTATATTGATAAAATCAGCATGAAATCTACATTTGATTAAAGTTTAAGAAATTTTGGAGTATGTTCTTGTTTATTTTGTTTAAAATCATGTTAGTACAATTTTTAGGTTATTTGGTGATATTGCATGCGGTTTGCTCTATGTATCATTTACTTAGAAATTGCATACTTTAAGACTTAGAAATTTTTTTTGCTACTTGTTTTGTTTGGCGTTCTATATACATATGTTACATATTTTTCTATTTTGATTTTAGATGTTCCCTCTTTGTCTCTATTTTTTGTATTTGTATACATTTAAAAAATCTAATTAAGAACCAATGATGATTAGTAGAGGTCAACCTCACAGTTGAGCGAACGGGGTGCATAACACCTTGCCCAATTCGTACCTTAGCTCTCGGACCCTTATTTTTTGTGGTTATCGTTTTAAAGATAAGTGGCTCATTTTTTTTTCTTGATTTTTCTCAAAAATCAAGTGACGACTCTATTTTTCACAAAAAAGATTTTCAAAAATTAATTTTTAAGGTGTTAAAGTATTTTCTACATATTTCTTGAATTCTCTTATTTTTTAAACAAAATCTTAAATTTCGGCGCCACACTATCTAGGTTCTTCTCTCCTGTCTTTCTTACTCTATAGTCCCTCGTCCACCGAGCCCCACGAGGAATCACTAAAGGATCCAGATGGGAGTTCGCCGGGACATGCATCCCGAGGAGCTCGTAACTCCAGAGCTGTAAAAAGAAAGGATCGGCAAAATGACAAATAAAAGGAATATACGAATGAAAGTACAGGAAGGACAAAGTTGTGATATACCTCCCATATCCTCTAGTATCTTGTAGTGCTCAGCTCCTGTGGGATCCATGTCATGGCCTTCATAAAGCTGTACAATGTAGCAAGGGCGACGCCACCCCAGTCATAGGAGATGACTCTATTCAAGTGGTGAAGGGCTCCCAAATAATAAAGATGGACATTGTTTTCCTTGTTTGCAAACTATGAAACCACAAAGATGTATAACAGAAAGGCCCGTGCAACCCATTCATAGTGTCGGGGCTCAGTACACTAGAACTGGCGAAAGTGATCATAGAACCAAGTATACCGGACCCAACCCCTGTCCATCTGGGTAGGAACCATCCCTAGAAGATATGTCAGAGCCTTCGGAGAGTGGTGGATATCAGGATCAAAGGGAATAGTGTCTCCAGTAACTCTGATGCCAGTAATCATATTAAAGTCCTGAGGAGTCAATGTCGCCTCGAAAGTGGGGAAATTGAATGTATTGGTGATGTCCCACCACCGCTCTGTCAAAGCTGTCATCTACACGTGATCGTTGCTGGTGTTGCCCAACAATGGTATAAAACACACGAAGCCTGCACCATCGACGAAGGGCTAGCTTTGGGCAAGAAGAGCCCGGTACCATTCCAAGGCACTATCAAAACTGCCAAAGCCTCGAATGCGCTCACCAGCCTATAAAAATAAAAAAACAAAGAAAGTGTTTAGAAAATATGATAAGAAGTTGACAGAATGATGTAGAAAGAGATAACAAAACTATGTTTTAAATTTTAATTATATGCGAAGTATTGTTTAGGTTCTAAGTTTATAAGATGAATCTTAGGTTTGTCAAAACCCTAATGATCTAGGCACCCCAAGCCCTACTTCTGAGGCACCCTATTTTAAACCCTAGTCATATGCGAACTATTATCTATGTCCTAAGTTCATGAGGCGAGTATTAGGTTTCTCAAAGCCCTAGTGATCTAGGCACTCCAAGTCCTGCTTTCATGGCACCCTATTTTAAACCCTAGTCATATACGAAGCATCGTATAGGCCCTAAGTCTGTAAGATGAGTCTTAGATTTGTCAAAGCCCTAGTGATCTAGGCACCCCAAGCCTTGCTTCTCAGGTGCCCTGTTTTAAACCCTAGTCATATGCGAAGCATTGTCTAGGTCTTACTTCCGTAAGATGAGTCTTAAGTTTATTAAGCCCTAGTGATCTAAGCACCCCAAGCTTTGCTTCCCAGGCAACCTATTTCAAATCCTAGTCATATGCAAAGCATTATTTAGGTCCTAAGTCCGTGAGATGAGTCTTAGGTTTGTCAAAGCCCTAGTGATCTAGACACCCTAAGCCCTACTTTTCAGGCACCCCATTTTAAACCCTAGTTATATGCGAAGCATTGTCTAGGTCCTAAGTCTATGAGACGAGTCTTAAGCTTGTCAAGCTCTAGTGATCTAGGCACCCCAAGCCCTGCTTCCCATGCACCCTATTTTAAACCTTAACTATATGCAAAGTATTGTCTAGGTCCTAAGTCCGTGAGACGAGTCTTAATTTGTCAAGCCCTAGTGATCTAGGTACCCCAAGCCCTACTTTCCAGACACCCCATTTTAAACCCTAGTCATATGAAAAGTATTGTCTAGGTCCTAAGTCCACGAGACGAGTCTTAGGTTTGTCAAACCCTAATGATCTAGGCACCCCAAGCCCTACTTCCCAGGCACCCCAGTGTCAAGCCCTAGTGTTCTAAGCGCCCTAGTGTTCTAAGCACCCTAGGTCCTGCTCATCAGGAAGCCCGTTTCCAAACCCTAATAGTCTAGGCTCTGTCTAAAATCTTAGTCTAAGTTCTGAGTCTATGGTCATAGGCTTCTAGTTTTAAGTGTCATGTGGTGTGGTTTGCTTGTAAGTCAAGTTAATACCCGTTTTGAGTTTTTAAAGATTATGTCCCCTTTTATTTCTATACATGATTAAATTGCATGCAAAGTTTTTGACAATATCAAGTGCAGCAAGATACAAATCCAAACTGGGGCAATGTTTGGGCTTTGGATTCATTTAATCATGCGCATTTATTACAAGTCTGTTTGAAAACCTAAACATGCATTCTATGTCCAAGAGTGAAACAATTTGAAATAAAGAAAGAAAAGAAGACTCATCGCGTGATTATGGTGAGACAGATGGATAAGAGGCTTGCGAAGAAGAAGATCGGGAGCCATGTCAGCAACAAGAGGCTCATACCTTCTCATCCCGCCTCGATTAAGATGGTGTGGCACTGGAGCATACCAGAGAGGATCAAAAGGAGCCGAGATACCCTCACCAGCATGAGGATCTAAGAATCCCACTGCCTCCACTTCTGTAGCAGTCTGCTCTGCCACTACCTTTGCTATCGCTACTGGTGCTGCAGCCACCTGCTCCGAAGCTGCCTAAAGAGAAGCCCGTTCTGCCTCTGCCGCCAAAGCCTACATCGCACCCATAGAAGTGGATGGCTATGGGTCAATCATGTCACCAACAGGAACGGTGTAGCCGGCATCGCCAATAGCACCCACGGACGAACTCCCGGTAGCGAAAGGGCCTTGCTGTGCCCCAAGATCATCGTCACACCGCCCACAACCCGCCATGAACAAAAAGGGAAGGAATAATAGCGTAAACATTCTTTGAAGTGATGGTAAAGTATGAGAAATGCTAAGGGATTTCAGAATCCTGAGAGAGAAAAACAGAGAGAATGAAAGTTAGCGAGGGAGAGTGAGAAGAGTGAAAGAGACTAGAGAGAGTGAGTGAGAAGAGTGAAAGGGACATTATTTCGCACAAAATAGGGGTTTATAGAGCCTTAGAATATTGCGACCACAACATCCGTTTAATGCGACCGCGACTTATATGAAGCGTTATATGGAGACCGCAAGAACTGATTGGGAAGATACCTATGGTCGCGACCTGTGTGAAACGTCACATCACGACCTGAAACCTTGAACCCTGCGACCGCAACATTTGAATGTTACGGGTATTCTAATTTTGAAAGTCTTAACTCGACTTTTTGAATTATTTTTTATCCCGTTCTTGTTCAAATTTTTAGATCTTGATTCGATCTATTAATTTGTTATTTCTCCCAATAAAAATAATTTTTAAAGTCTTGACTCGATTTCTTGAATTATTTTTTATCTCGTTCTTGTTCAAATTTTCAGGTCTTTTCTCGATCTATAAATTTGATTTCTTTTCCCGATAAAATAATTTTTAAAGGTCTTGACTCGATCTATAGAAGTTCTTTTGATTCGCTTGCACCTGCATTATGCTTTGCATCTTGTATCATGCATCTTTTGCACATACCCCGAAATTATGTTTTGATTTGATCCCCAACAAAGGAGTACGTAGGCAGCTCGATAGAAGTTCAATTACGACCACCTTCATATGCATGCTCGCGTGTTTTGTATCCTAAGATCGGCGGCTTGATCAAACGAGGTTTGTCTCTGAGTTTTTGATAAAACTCGCATCATGCATATTTACGCAAGTTATATCAAAGAGGGGTAACTATAAACACCCCAATTTGACCCCGCCGAATATTAAACTTATCCAGGTGAATTCAATGATGAAAACCAAGAGGAATGATACTCAAAGTCTCAAAACAATTATCGAAAAATGATTTGAAACTAGTACATCTGAGGATAATTAAACCTTAAGGTCTCAACATTTGAACCTTAAGGTCGCCAACTTCAAATCTTGCAACCTAGTTGTTCATTTGTCTCCACAATTGCGACCTTATCCTTTGTTCCTCGTGACCATATCTTTTAATTACCTCGACCAAAACAGGAAGCCCTTAAAAACCCTAATTTACTCGCGGTCACAACATTCATAGGAAGGATCGCAAGCTTCGTTCCCCGTGTTTGAGTGTTCTGAGCCCTAAACATATCACCATGCCATTGGGTGATGCAATCTATAAATTCGTACCTCTGGTACGATTTTTAGAACTATTTGGAACCTCATTGATACTCTGTTGAAATATCGACTCGAAGTTTTCACTGCCTACTTGAAGTACTGGTACCGAGGCATCCCAAGTGATCTGAGGGATGAATACTGCATTCTATGACATGAGGATTCGCTTGAATTGCTACATTACAAGTATAACCAAACAAATCCCAACAATTCTCTCTCCATACCTTCTATCCTCGTAGAGAGGTCGGGTTAAAATTCTAATTTCAATTCATTATTTGCATGCTTTAGTCTTTTGATTCGATATTATCATTTTGATCATACTGCTCATTTGTCCATATTTTGGTTCGTTGGTGTATAAATCATTCATGCTTCTATTGTGATCTTGGTTAGGATTGTCTTTAAGTATTTCTATAATTCAACTCGACAACTACATGTTTGCACCCTACACACTGTTTACCAAAATTTAATAAAATAGTGCTGATAGACTACACGGTTGCAACAATTGATGCTGCAATCGTGATATTTTGGCACTCATATCCTCACGATCGCAATCTTGTTAGTTGCGCACGTGAATTTTGATTTCATTTTCTTCACGGTCGACACATTTGTATGTCACGGCCGCGAGATTATTGTTATTCCAGTAGCTTAAATTTCATTTTTACAACTTTCTGTTAATTGAATGCAGTGTCCAACATATATCCTGTAGAGTAGTTTTTGCATGATTAGGGTTTGCGACCTCCTTTGTTCCAAAATTGTGCTTTGATTCTCGTTAACCGTGATTATATACTTATTGCATGTAGTTTTCTTATTTAATTTTGGTTGTGCTTTCTTTATCTCTACTTTCTGTATTTGCATGTATTTGAGAAATTAAATTTTAAGAACCAATGATGATAAGTAAAGGTCAACCTCATCGTTGGGCGAAACGGGATGCCGAACACCGTCCCCGATTCGTACCTTTTCGAATCTATATTTTCTCTAGTTAACGTTAAAAAAATTAGTGGCTCATTTCGTGTTTTTTGATTTTTTAAAAAAACCAATTGGCGACCCTAATTTGAAACCCTATTTTTCAAATTACAAGGTTTTTAAAACTTTTGGTTTTCAAGATGTTTAAAAAAATCTTTTAAAATTGAACCCTTGAATCTCTTTTGAAACTTTTTGTAAAACCCAAAACCCAAATGCCACAATTCAATGGATCAATTTTCAGCAAAACAAAATAATGACAAACAAAAATAAAAATTTCCATGAACTTCTATGGAAGAAAAAGAATTACCGTATATGAAACGGAATGGCGGCAATTGTGCGCGTGGAAACAAAAGAAAGAAAAGAGAAGAAAGGGGATCAGTGGTTATGGAAATGCAAGAGAAACAAAAAAGAACCGAAAAGAAGGAAATGGGGCGTTGATGCCCTCAGTGAAACAGTTTGAAGAAGGGAAGGAGCGCTGGTGCCCTAGCGAGTGAGATTTCTTTTTAAAAAAAATTTAACCATCTCTTAACATATTGAATTATTTACAATCATTACAACTTACCATCCTTTTAAAAAATTCATCCGCAAAATTTACCATGTCACAATAAGAAAAATGAAATAAATAAATAAACTATACATCAATCGAATCGATTACCTAAGGAATTGAACAAGTCATGATATTTAGAATAAACTTTATCTTCCGGCACCCAAAGTGTCCTCTTCAATGCAGTGGTGTTGCCACAATAATTTCACCAAATGGAGAGTCTTTCCTTAAAGGAATTAATCTCGAAAGTCCAGAACTCTAATAGGTCGCTCTTTATATGAAACATCTCTTGATCCCCAAGTCTGCCCAATCAAGAATGTGATCTGGCTTATACTTTTGTAGCATAAAAACGTGAAAAATGTCATGAACTCCATATAATTGTGGTGGTATTGCTAGGCAGTATGTCACCTCTTCAACTCTATCTAGTACTTCAAATGGGCTATTGAATCTCGATCATTGCTTGTGTCATAGCCACCCAATAATGATAAATTATCATGTCCCTATTAAAAAATTTATCGTCATGATATTAAATGAAAATACCACATGTAATTGACACATAATACTCGAAAGCATCTGAATAATTACTCCTTTAATGTTAAAATTACATATATAACTAAATTAAACCAACTTAAGCCTTTGGTCCTATTTGGACTCTTTTAAAAGCTAGTCTTTTTATTAAAAAAATTATTTTTTTTAAGCTACACTGTTTGGCCTATCTAAAAAGTCACTAATTTTTTTTAAAGAGCTTATATACTTTCCAAACATAATAACTTTTTAGAGTCAAATAGTTATAATACTCTCAATTAAAAAGGTTAACTCTCATCACTAAATAAATAAAAATCGTGTCAATATCCCAAATACTACAACTTAAAAGTAAAAAATAAGAATATTTTCGACATTATAATAAATAGTAAAAAGGCAAAGAAATTACTATAAAGATTATCTCAAATAATCTAACCTTTTTTTTTTCTAGAAAAGCTATATCTTTTAAAGGCCAAATTTTTTAGACATTCCTGGCAAATACAATTGTCTCAATTAATTAAGGTCAGTTACATGAATCTTTTTCTGGTATTCTGATATATATCAAGAGTCATATTTTTAGTTTATAAAGATCTGACCGGTCTTTGTATGTACTGACTATCAACTATCTAATGTATAATTTTCCTCTTTTATTTAGGTTTGGGACCAACTATATAAAATATAAGATTTTAAGCACAACATAGTGTATAAAACCTATAGATAACTCACAATACAATGTATAAAATTTATTGCTACAACTATTAAATAAAAATATCACGTATAATTATCATATAATACTCCGAAAACGTCGAATGGCGAATAATTACTCATTGTAAAAACTTTAAGACTACATGTATGTTCCCAGAAAGTTATAAAACCAACGAGTAAGACACGAAACACCATATAAAATTAGGAAAAATTTTAGATACTATCGAAGTACTGTATGGCATTGTTTATCTTATATTTATCAAATATTGAAATAATCTAATGATATAACCTATTTATTTTTATGAAATAATTTATTCCACACAAGCTTATCCATAATATTATCATATCGCATCTTTTAATCTCTATTTATTTAATGATATAACTCATTCTCGTTTATTTCATGAGATGAGTCATAATTCCTATAAAAATAATTTAGCAATCAAACGTCCACAGCATTGGATAATAGGTAAAAAGTCTCGCTATACCTTCTACAAATTGGCCCGCAGCAATACGACTAATTGAGTTGAGGAATCAAACCGATTGAATTTACGCAAATTACAGTAATATTTATAAAAATAGTAGACTTTATATTCAAAATTACATTGATACTGACAACAATGGACAATTTTTCTCCTATTACTATAGATTACCTAGCTTACAAATTAGGAAATAGAAAGTATAAATAATTAGGCATAATTTGGTTCTACAATTATAAAAAAATATATGGAAAAAGAAACTAACGAGTTTTGCAAACAGCCAAGAGGTTTTTTCACCAAGGAAACTAGGAAAGAAGAGGGGGGAAAAGGAGTAAATTGTAAATTACGTTTGCACCCCTTTATTCATTTACAATCACGCAATGACCTCATCAACTATTTGAAATACTACCCTGCATTTCTAACTCTAAGGGCTTGTTTGTTCCGTGACACTAGTTTATGAGATTAGATTAGTTATTTTGAAATAAGCTTAATTAGTCCCTTGTTTGTTAATATAATTTATAATTGCGACTATTTATTTGACTAAGGTCTTGATTGGCAACTTTAGTTTTTTGGCTTGTTGGCTAAAAATGCTAAAAAGCCAAAATTGCCCGTTTGGCACAAAAAAATAAAAAAATAAAAAAGTCAAAAAGCAAATCAAAACACAAACTCCTAAAAATTCTATTCAAAATCTCACCAGTTTTAAAATACAATAATACCTTATATTCATAACTTATATACTACTACTACCAATTACATATAATTATTAATATTAAATATATATAAGAATAAAACTGTCTACTTTGAATAAAAAGTAAAAAAATTAATTTTTTATCCAAACAATGAACTTTAAAAAAATTAGTTTAAAAGCTAAGTTACCAAACAACCTATTTGAAATCCAATTTAATTTTTTGACTAAAAACACAAAAAAACTAAATTTTAAATTAGTTGACAATCGAGGCCTCAGACAAGTACTATCTCGTATTCAATATTACTTAGTCTTATGAAAGGGATGAGACTGGTAATTTCAAGATAAATAGAAGGCAGAATAAGCATAGAAAATATCTAAAATATCTTAAAAATTACTTCACCTATTTAAATTCCTACATTGTTTTTAATTTCTCATTACTCTTCACTATATTATCAACTGTTCTTTTACAAAATCTTAAAGTGGCGAACTTTAGTGAACTAATTAAGGCCAATCAAAAAGACTTACAACCATCATTTACATATTTTTTTGTTTTAATCTATCTATCAATGATTGAACTTAACTTATCAAGTGGTCTTTAATTTAATGATATGGGTGTTTCTTTTTTAAATGAGAGATTGAGAGTTCAAATTTTACTAAGTGCAAGGTGTGAGAGTTGTGTATGTGTGAGTATTTGCTTTTTAAAAACAAAAAAAAGGATCGCACTTGCTTTTATGTAACAAGTAAAGATAAAGGCTGTTTCGTAGTTAGTATTCTTTTTTATTTTTACTAAGATTTGCAATTAATCTTGCTTTTTCCTTCATGGTAAGATGTTGTGCTTTTTTGCATTTTGTTTGATTGGTGTGTATTTTATCTTGTCATAAAAAAAATATGTGTAGGTGGTTGATAAGGCTGATAAGTAACTAAGTTTGAGTGATATAAAAGTTTTATTAATTTTTGAATTTGTTAATATGTAACGGTTGAGATAATTATGTCAGTCTAAACAGTGTATTCTTATTCTAAATCTCTCAGACCAAACGTAACATATACGGATAAAACAAACCCAATCATCTAATTTCATAATTTTTCAAACTTGGGACTTATTGTATTACCTGTTCTAAATCTAATTTTATGATTTTTCAATCATAAGACTCATTGTATTATCAGTATCAATCAATACTCCGAGTACAATAATTCTGAAAATACTAATACTTCATCATCCATTTCTGCAAAACAAACAAGTTCTAAAATGTTTTGGAATAATTTGTCCATCAGTTATTTGATTTTTTTCTGGACCTAACAGAAATTGATGATTTCAATCAAAAGTTTTCCTTAAATGTCCATTTTTTTCCCCTATTTTAGTCATCTTCACAAGTAGTACTGTAGTAGTGTCGTACTATATATATAACATACCCCCTTGTGCTAAATTTTTAAAATTTTGCTTTTTTTATTATTTGAGATTTTTTTATATTTTAATTTTATATATATATATATATATATATATATATATAT
>JAUMHN010195113.1:0-21341 GCA_032360265.1 Heliamphora ciliata
TACACACAGAAGACCAGATTTTAGGTTCTTGCAGAATATAAGTTTTATGTTCATAGTTTAGATGAAAATGGACATACAATTAGTACGACTGTGGCACAGAGTTTTAGTAGGCTTGTCTTGGTTACGGGGAACATATAATAGCGTCGTCTATTATTTCGACTCTCTGTTCCAGTACACTTTGTGTGTATTGAACGGGACATTTGGGGTAATTAATTTAGTACTGACTATGATTATATAAATTAATTCACAGCTCAAGGTTATTATGAATAGTGCTTATCCTCTTAATCCTGAAATAATTATTGATTTACATATATTTAATATTCATTGTTTTGATTCATTAAAGGGTGCGATCTTATATGGGTCTATATTCCTGATGAGTTGGATAGCGATATTATTTATATGAAAAATATTAATTATTGACGAAATTCACGTCCCGAAAGATCGGGATTGACGATACCTTCTTAAGGATGCTTATAAGTTTTGACCAGGCCAAACCCTACAGGTGGATTTGATTATCCGGCAGTCAAATAAGTTAAGCGGAAGGCTTAAGGAATAAGAAGATACCGATTAAATTAAATTTTGAGTAATTAAATTTAATTAGCGGGTATCGAGAATCTTAACGTGGGAAGAAATGGTAAGCATTTAATAACAGGAGCTCAATGCTAGATGGTCTTGAGATTATGGGTCAAAGTGCAATTATAGTTCTTTAGTGGTGTGAACTGTAATTCAGTGTTTTATGAAAATTGTAGAAATCGCTGCGTCTTTCCATAATTGCTGAAACCGCCTGTTGGTGTTCCATTGGAAGTCTTACTCATAATTGCTTTCTAGGTCCCTGCTGTAACCCTATATATATGCGGGTAGACTGAACCACTTTTAAAATGATTTTAATATCATTATTGATATATTATTTTTATCTTTCAATACTTAAAAAATATATCAGGGTTCTGCCGGTACAAGTTATCGGAGGATCGTAGCCCACACTATGTTCGAGAATCGCATAAGGGAATATGGTAGAAGATCTGACAGGAGCTTCAACTCGGAATCAAGTCATAGTTGAAGATTAGATCTACATGAGGTATTCTTCTAAATTAACTTTTGTTGCACGGGTTTTATTTTGATCGTTCTTCGTCAAATGTTTTATCTGGAGCCCGTTTCGGCGTTTGCCCGTCCAGTTAATTTTTTTATCGATAATCGTTTTTCAAAAACAATGATCTTGACAGTTTTTGCCTCAAACAGAATGGACATGAGTTTATCCTTGTAGCAATTGATTACTTGACGAAGTGGGTCGAAAATCTCTCCTACTCTGAAGGCCTCCCAGGTAGCCAAGTTCATTAAGGAGAATCTTATCTGTCTGTACAGGGTCCCGCACGAGAAATTTTTTGATGATGGTTCTCGCCTCCAAGGCAAAATTTTTGGATCTCTTAGAGGAGTACCGAATCATCGCTTCTAAGTCTACCCCGTATAGATCGCAAATCAATGAACCGATGGAAGCTGCCAACAAAAACGTAAAGTAAGATTCTTTAAAAAAACAATAAAGGAAAGTATAGATTGGCCGGAGAAGCTTCCATTTGCATTTTTGGGATACTGAATGTCAATCGGGACCTCCACCGGAGTAACACCGTATGCATTAGTACATGGATGGAAGGAGTCCTACCCATAGAGCTGGAGATTCCGTCCTTAAGAATTATGGCTGAAAGTAGTATTCTTGAATTAAATTGGCAGAGGAATAGGTTCGAAGAGTTGCTTTTGTTCGATGGAAGGAGACTCAGAGCATTATTCAAAGATATCAGAGGATAATAACTCGGGCATTTAACAGGAAGGCTAAGTCTCAGAATTTGAGAAAAGGTGATTTAGTTCTTGGCCTCGATCTTCGATCCAAGGGGCAAGTTCAAACCTGATTGGGTCAGGCCTTATCAAGGAACTGCTATCCTTATGGATTTGGATGGGAATGTCTTTTCTACATCAATTAACCCAGGTCAGTCCAAGAGGTTTTATCCTTGAGAGAAAAATACAAATAAAAAGATAAGCTCGCTGGGTTGAAATCCGTAAAGGTGGCCTAGGCAAAAATTAGAGCAGCTCGCTAGGCCGAAAACATGAAAGGGCGACCTTGGCAAAAGTTAGGGCAATGAAAAGTGGAGTGTTAATACCCGAGTGTAACCTACACCTCGAACTACGTTATGACCTGATTCTCTTCTTTGGGATACATAGTTAGTTTCTGTAAGATGTTTGGCCCAAACCTTTGTTTGGAGCTCTCCTCTATAATCATGTTTCAAGTAGTCGATCAATGCAAAAGTTTACTTTAAGTTTTTCTAATAAATTGGTTATACTGCAGAAACAAAAATATAAGGAACAGTTTCAGAAATCATCACAAACTATAAGCGAAGAAACTTTCATTAAAAAAATCTACTGGTTCAGTTGGTTCTAAAAACAAGAGAGGCTCACAAATCCTCATCCTAAAATGCTAAAAAAAGAAAATAAGAGAAAGCAAGCAAAATATTGAGGTACAACGAAGCAAAGTCAAGTCCTTCTCCTCTTTGCGTCTCCTTCTTGCCTTGCATTGCACTTTAATTTTGTCCCAAGCCAAGTGTTGTAGTCCTCAGAAAGCCTATTGTTAAACACTCCGCCGATTGGAATCCTCAGTCGAGAAGGCCAAGCCCACTGGTATTGACCCAAGAAAGGGACTCAATGTGCAGAACTATACAGATGACTCACAGTAGTGTCAGGTCTGATCTGAGTATACCCAAATTAACGAAGAATGCGATATGGATGATAGAAAGTGGCTAGCTTAAAGCTGACCAACAGAACCCCTGAGTGACCCACAGTAATAGTAATCATGAGAGTTATCTTCATCTAGGGACATAGCTAAGAGATGTCTTTCCCGGTCAGAGAGCTCAAATAATCCTTTTAAGCAGCTTCAGTAGGAGTAGAGGCGGTAAGCTCGACGATGGACAAAGGACTTTACACTATAGCTATCAGATATGAGCTTCTCCAAATGTTCACCTTCTTCATCAACCAAACTAGAGAGAAATAACGAAAAAAAGAGAGCTGAGCGAAAAAATAGAGGAAAATACAAGAAAAGGTAGAGCTGAGTGGGAAAAAATAGAGAAATATAGAAAAAGGAGAGTTGAGAGGGGAAAGATAGAGAGAAACACAAAAAAAAGAGAAATGAGTGGAAAAATAGAGAAATACAGAAAAAGAAAAGTCGAGTGGATACCTATAACAGTAAAGCACTACCAACGAAGTAAGGGGCACCCTCAGTACGAACCACATCAAGCTCGAGAAGTGTCTCAGCAAGGACTAGTAGAACTGGATCCCGACCGTCGTGAATATGAGAAACTACACCCACCAAAGAAGAGCTAGCCTGTCCATTAGAAGACCCCAAAAGAAAATGAGCCAGTAAACAGATACAAAGAGCATAACGCCGCTGGAGCTGAAGGGATCGGAATTGGCCAATGATCTGAGCCACATCAAGAACTCCATAAGTGAAGCCTCACGCTTGGGGTAGCCACAAAACTGCATCAACCAGTCCTTAGGACTTGAAAATGGAGTAGGAATTATAACTCTGTCTCGAGACAAAATCTCAAGACTAGCGGAAAAGTCTTCCACCGTCGGGCACAGCTCCTCATATCTGAATCAAAATGCGTGCACGTCGGGATCCCAAAGATGGGTAGCCCCTCTTAGAAGAGGCCAGTCGATTCTCATGATCTTCAAAGAGAATATTGCATCCAGGCCGCAAACCTTTCAAACATCATGGCTGTGAGATTTTTCCTCATGACTGCAACCTTTTTCTACAGAAAATTTTTGACAGCACTTCCCTTTCCTACTAGCATCCTTGCTAGGAACCTGTAAACAACTCATAACACAAAAACGGCTCGCAGGACAAGTATTCAACTCATAAACATACATCATGCATAATAAAAGATTCGAGTGATTGAAAACATGTTTTCATATGTATGAAAAATAGACAAGCATCCATAATGAACATAATATAATCTAAAGACACGAAAGCCTGTCCTAATCAAAATAGTAGTGTGTACAAGTGCAGTGCATCAAATGTATCTACGGGCACGCAGGCCTCCATGTACAAGAAATAAAAGAGAAAAGAAAAGAAGGAAGCAACGAGGGTTATCACTCGCACTGAGTCCTCTTTTTCTCTTCTAAAACCCTAGTCATATGCGAAGCGTTGTCTAGATCCTAAGTTTTTGAGACGATTCTTAGGTTTTTTCCATGCCCTAGAGGACTAGGCATTCATCTCTTCTAAAATCCTAGTCATATGCGAAGCGTTGTCTATGTTCTAAGCCCTAGAGGACTAGACATCCCTCTTTTCCAAGCCCTAGAGGATTAGGCATCCCTTTTTTTCTAAGCCATAGAGGACTAGGCATCCATCTTTTTCAAGCTTTAGAGAACTAGGTGTCCCTCTTTCTCAAGCCTTAGAGGACTAGGCATCTCTTTTTTTCAAGCCCTAGAGGACTAGGCATATCTTTTTTTGAAGCCTTAGAGGACTAGGCGTCCTTCTTTCCCAAGCCTTAGAGGATTAGGCATACCTCTCTTTTAAAACCTTAGTCATATGCGAAGTATTGTCCAGGTCCTAAGTTCTTGAGACGATCATTAGGTTTTTTCAAGCCTGAGAGGACTAGGTACCCCTCTCTTCTGAAACCCTAGTCATATGTGAAGTATTGTCTAGGTCCTAAGTTCGTGAGATAATCCTTAGGTTTTTCAAGCCCTAGAGGACTAGGCATCCGTCTCTTCTAAAACCCTAGTTATATGCGAAGCGTTGCCTAAGTTTTAAGTTCGCGAGACGATTCTTAGGTTTTTTTTTCAAGCCCTAGAGGGCTAGGCATCCGTCTCTTCTAAAACCCTAGTCATATGCGAAGCGTTGTCTAAGTTTTAAGTTCGCGAGACGATTCTTAGGTTTTTTTTTTCAAGCCCTAGAGGACTAGGCATCCCTCTCTTCTAAAAATTCTAGTCATATGCAAAGCGTTGTCAAGGTTCTAAGTTCGTGAAACGATTCTTAGGTTTGTTAAGCTCTACTATTTTAGGCACCCTAAGCCTTACTTCCTAGGCACCCCCGTGGAGTTCTTAAAACTTTTGGATTGTTATTTATTTCTTCAGGTCTTAACTCAACCTTTAGAAGTTCCTATATTTTGCATTGTACCTGCCTGCATCATGAGATATCTATTATGCACCATTACTAGCCTATTTACATCATATTCATCGCTCCATGAACTACGACCGGTCTGATCCCTTGCAATAGGGTTACGTAGAAAGCTCGATAAAAATTTGGGTTCGACCACACTTTTATGTGTGTTTTATTTGTGTATAAGATTGGCGGCTTGTTCAAACGGTTTGCCTCTAGAGTTTTGACATTTACTTGCGCCATAAGTTGTTGCAAGCTCTGTCAAAGAGGGGTAACTGTAGATACCCCAATTTGACCAAGTCGAATACTAGGCACCCATCTTGAATGTGCTCTAATGACGAAAGTATGAGAATCATGCTCAAAGATACTACTAAGCAAGAAAAATCACGAATATGACTCAAAACTCAAGAAAATAACTAAACAACATCCAGGCCGTGACTTTTATGTCACGGCTGTCACCTTTTTGCAAACCCTAAACTAGGCCGTGATTTCCTTTGTCACGGCAGCATCTTTTTATCCTAGTCGCGACTTTTGAAAGCCGTAGATGTCATTTTCATCACTATGAAGGTAGCGGCCGTCATTGTAAGAAAACAAAAAGGTAGCGGCTGTCACTATTACCTCTTTTTGGACAACTGGCAGCATCCTAGAGAGGGTCTGTGTTCTCCATTTTGCATATAAATAGGCATCATTTTTTAGCAGAACAAGAGAGAGGAAGAACCTAAAGGTCCAAACTCTGCCCAAATACACCCCCTGATATTCTCACATCCATTTTACACTTTTTGAGCCTTATATATGTTCTTGCTTGCATTGAAGGAGTTCTCAGAGCTCGTATTGGCTTGGAGATAGCCTATTCTCACCCCTGAGGGACCATTCGAGGTGGATATTCACACGAGATGACCTTAGAACTCACGCCTCTTCTATAAACCCTCATTTTCTTCCTTCGAGGGTGTCGTGGATAAGGTTTTCATTGTTTTTATCATTTATTCATAATTTATTTTGATCTAAGCATTGCTCATTCAAGTTTTCATTATAAGCAGTATATTCGTAGTTCTCTATTTCGTATGTTACAGTCGTTTTCATTTCATTTCGACGCACATAAGCACACTTAGCACTTAAAAACCTTATGATGTTTTGGAACATGACGGCCACGACTTTCTAATGTCACGGTCGTATGTTTTGTTAAACCTACAGTCGCGGTCGTGATCTTTTTGCACATGGTCGATACATTTGTTCCTTATTTACTCACGGCCGCAACATCATATTGTTACGGCCGTGACATTTGTTTCGAGGCTAAAAATATGAAAACTCCCTTTAAAACTCTCTAATGTTTGTTTATTTCAGGGTTTTATCTCATTTTATTACTCTGTTTAGTATTTTTTCTTCTCTGTACCTTAGTTTATCTTCTTGTTGGGTAATGAAAGGTAGGTCCAGCCTAGAACAAATAGGCTATGGTCTCCATTCTACACACCCCCATCCTTGGGTGTTCTGTGTTTATAAACACCTAACGGTGGCAGCCTTTCAATGCCACGGCCGTATGGTTTACCAACCTCACAGTAACGGTCGCCAGCTCATTTACAAAGGCCGCATCTTTTTATCTCCATATTTGTCACGGCCGTCATATCCTTTTGCTACAGCGGTGAGATTTTATGATGTCAGTGACATAAAAAATGTGTTCATGTATTATGCTATCTATTTTTTGCCATTCTGTGTATTCTATTTATAGTTATTGCTTGTATAGAGGATGAAAGATGGTAAATCTAACCTAAAATGAGTGGCTTATGGTCTCTGTCCTACACATCCTATTCATTTGGGTCTTTTTTTAAGTATTGTGCAATGTTTATACCCTTTATGTACCTTTAAAAACCATGGCCGCGACTTTTATTTGTCACGACCGTGAGATTTTCATTCTTTTCTTCGCAGTAACCTTATATTTGTCATGGCTGCGGGTTTTGTAAATATTTTGGTCATGGCCGCAACATTTGTTGCTATGGCCGTGAGTTTTTTGCGTGTCCAGTAGTTTAAATATGATGTTTAAGTCTCTTTTGTTTATTCTATACAGCTTATTCATATCATGTTAGGGGCAGAAATATTGTCGCATGACCTTTAGACCTTTATGTATTCGTTTTACTGCTTATTCGCATATTTTTCACTTTGCTTTGCTCAAACGATACGTGTAGCATATCTAGAAATAACAATCAAGTTGGATGACCTTAGGAATCATAGTTAGAATTTTGTTTCTTTACTTGATTTTGTTTGAACTCTATTTAACCTCCCGTTCTGTATATATTATCTTTAAAAAGTTTGCAACAAGAACCAATACTGACAAAGTAGAGGCCAACCTCACGGTTGGATGAAAAGGGTGCCTAACACCTTCCCTTTTCGTACCTTAGCCCTCGAACTCTCTTTTTCTCAAGTTACATTTTTAAAAGACTCGCAGCCTTCTTTTATTTTTCTTGATTTTTCTCAAAAATTAAGTGGCGACTCCATTTTGTTTTAAAATGTGTTCGGTTACCTTAGATTTTCTTGTTTTGAAAAGAAAAGAACATTTTTTTAAAAACAATAGATATCCGGTGCAACCCCCTCGTCCCTCAAATGTCCGTAACATGTCATCGGTACGACTATAACATAATATTTTATTAGATCTGCCTTAATTACGGAGAACGGTAATTGTTTCAATAATTGTTCTGACTCATTGTGCTAGTACATTTTATGTGTATTGAACAGGATCATGTTGGGATTATTAATTTTGTATTGAATATATAAATTAGTTCAGACTATATGGTTATTATGAGTGCTTATACTCTTAATTCCAAAATAATTAATATACGCATATATTTAATATTTTTTTTATTTTGATCCATTAAATGGTGCGATCTTTTACGAGTCAACAATTCTGGTGAGTTGGATAATAGCTTTAATTATATGGTGGATATTAATTATTGAAGGAATTCATGTCACGTAATCGAGATTATTGAGACCCTCTTGATAAAGTTTATAAGTTTTGACTGTACCAAACCCTACAAGTGGATTTTATAATTCGGCATGTCGAATAAGTCAAGCGAAATGTCTTAAGGATTTTTTGAAGAAGTTGATTAAATAAAAATGTTAGTAATTTAATTTAATTTGCGGGTATTTGTAATATTAACATGGAAAAGATTATATAAGTGTTTAATAATAGGAGTTCGAATAATTCAGTTTTTAGAATAAAGGTCGAAGTACAATTATAGTTCTTTAGTGGAATGAATTATAATTTATATTTTATGAAATTATTTCTGGGTTGAGGTAAGATTGCATAATTACATTAGGAGCCTATGTCTTATTTACTCCATAGGTCCTTACTGTAACTTATAAAAGTGCAGTTATAAACTTATAAAAGTGCAGTTATAAACTCCGGCCATAATAATTCAGTTAATCTGTCTACAAGACTAAGGTTTTCACTTTTTAAAAAATTTATGTCTTGCTAGTTAGGATTTGAAGAACACGAAGAACAGAGCCTACACTATAATCGTGCTCTTAGCATTAGGGAATACAACAGAAGGCTTGATTGGAAAATTGATTTCCAATCAATAACTGCGTTGATCTATAGACTAAAGTTAATTACTGAAAATGAAATCAAATCAGGCAGATTTTGAAGGTATAATTCTTTTCTAATTTTGGAGTTATACCGAGTTATTATTTTGATTGTTTGATATTAATTTTTTTTAATCTGGAGCCTATTTTGGCACTTACCTGTCTGATTTTTTTTTCTCATGAATCTTATACATAGTCATCGGATTTTCTTTATCATGATTCTTATACATAACCAGCTATTTAATTTTTACTTAGTACGGTCTGTTGTCTAGATAGTAAAATTAGTAGGAATTGACCTATTTGGACAAATGCTGATTAGTAGACGATCTTTCTATCGAGGCATGCTATTCACGGTGTACCAAGATATTGGTGAGTTATTTTAAAAATAGTAAAGGGAATCAATTTTAAAATGAATTTAAAGTTTTTTGTTCAACATAATTAATAGTTTTTAATTATGTGATTTTCAAAATAAATTGACTTTCAATTCTCTCACGACTATTGTCAAAGAATACAAACTAACGAATCCAAATTATATTGACTAGAAAAGGAATATGAATATTGTGTTAACTATTGAGGATTTTAAGTTTATGCTCATAGAGATATGTCCACCTAAGCCTGATGAGGGGGTGACCGATGAGGAAGCCTGGCCTTATCAAAAGTGACAGAAAGTTAATCAGATGGCGCGGTATTACATTCTGGCATCTATATCAAATGTCATTACAATATCAGCATCAATTTATGTCTAGTGCCTATGACATGATTTTGAAATTCAAAGAAATGTTTGGGAATCAAAAATCGTGCGGCTAGGCAGGTGGCCATAAAATTCCTGATGAACACAATTATGGCTGAAGACACCCAAGTTAGGGATCATGTTCTAAAGATGATTAGTCTTCTGAATGAACTAGAGATCCTTGGAACTGAGATTGACAAGGAAACCTACGTCGATATCATACTTTAGTCACTACTTGATGGCTTTAAGCAGTTTTGCTTAAACTATACCATGAACAAGTTGGAGTATTCCTTGATAGAATTTCTTAAAAAACTTCAAGTAGCTAAGGATGTTCTTAGAAAGCCGAAAAGTGTCTTTGTTGCCGAGAAAAGTTTTTTCTTTAAGTAGAAAGGCAATAAGAAGAAAAATATTCAGAAAAAGAGAGGCACAAGTCTAAGGTAGTTAATGGGCCTAAAATTGGTGTGAAAAAGTCGAAAGGCAAGTATTTTCACTACAACTAAATAGGGCACTAGAAGAAACAATGTCTAGTTTATCTCATCAAGCAGAACAACTAATGTAATTTCTTTTCACTAGTTATTAAAATATATTTAGCGGTGTTATCTATTGGTACCTAATGTGTAGATAAGGTAACCACTAATCATATTTGTAATTTTGTGTAAAATTTTTAAAAAATCAGACAGCTCAGTGATGGGGAGATATACTTGTGCATGAATAATAATACATGGGTGGCAGCAGTTGCAATGGGAGATGTCACTCTCAGTTTTAGTAGCTATAGGATTTTAATTTTAAAATATTGTCTTTATGTATCTTCTATAAGAAGGAATTTAATTTCAGTTTCTAAATTGGTGAAGGATAAATACTCTGTTTATTTTAATAACTCCATAGTTATTAAGATTAATAAACGTTTTATTTGTTCTAGTACATCGATGGATGATCTATATTTTATAACTCCTATCTCTTTTACACTACAACTAAATAAATTGAATAGCATGCCTAATTTATCATTTAAGAAAAAGAAACCTTCTAAAATGAACCAAACGTATCTTTGGCACTTACGTTTAAGTCATATAAATCTAAAAAAAATAAATAGACTGGTTAAAAATGAACCTTTGAGTTCATTAGAAGTAGAGGCATTTTAAGTCCGTGAATCCTACTTGGAGAGAAAAATGACCAGGAGGTCGTTTTTGGATAAATGTTATAGAGCTAAAAAACCATTGAAACTGAGTCACTTTGATTTATGTAGACCTATGATTATCCAGACTAGATGAGGCTTTGAATATTTTGTCACTTTTATTGACGATTACTCAAGGTATGAATATTTTTATTTGATGCACTGTAAGTCTGAATGTTTTGAAAAGTTCAAAGAATTTAAGGTTGAAACAGAGAAGCGACTGGAAAAATGTATCAAGATATTACAGTCTGACTGTAGTGGTGAGTACCTCTTTGAGGAGTTTAGGAATTATTTGTCAGTGAAGGAATTACATCCCAGTTAACTACACTAGGCACTCTACAGCAGAATGGTGTAGAAGAAAGAATGAATAGAACTCTTATGAAGATGGTAAGTGTAAGTGTTATATATTAAAAATCATGTTTTAGGATTTGATATTTAATTTTATTTATTAGTAAAATTAATTTTATTTTATTTTATGAGAATCTTTATAAGCAAATGCATGCATGCCATTATTTTTTTAATGTTATATATGTGTGTCTTTTATTTTACATAATATATAATCTAGTATGTAGAGTTTGGTTTAGACATAGAAGACCAAATTTTTGATTTTTATAGAATATAAATTTTTAGTTCACAGTTTTAGATGGAATTGTACACACAATCGGTAAGAGTGTAGCACAATATTTTAGTAGATCTGTCTTGATTAGGAAAAACGTAATTATGTCGATAATTGTTCTGACTCATTATGCTAGTATACTTTGTGTATTGAACAGAGCCGTGTTGGGTAATTAATTTTGTATTAACTATATAAATTAATTTACACCCCATGGTTATTACGAGTGTTTATACTCTTAATTTCAAAATAATTATTATGCATATATTTAGTATTCGTTATTTTAATTCATTAGATAGTGTGATCTTGTACGGGTTAACATTCCAGATGAGTTGGATAACGGTCTTAATTATATGGTGAATATTAATTATTGACGGAATTCATGTTTCGTAATCAGTATTGATGATACCCATTTGATGAAGCTTATAAGTTTTGACCATACAAAATCTTGCAGGTAGATTTTATAATTTGGCATTTCAAATAAGTTAAGCGGAAGGTATTAAGAATTTTTTGAATAAGTTGATTAAAAAAAACGTCAATAATTTTATTTAATTGGTGAATATTTGTAATCTTAACATGGAAGAGAATATATAAGTATTTAGTAACAGAAACTAAAATAATTCGATTTTGAGAATAAAGCTGGTAATGCAATTATAATTCTTTAGTGGAATGAATTATAATTTACATTTTTATAAAATTACTTCTGAGTTGAAGTAGAATTTCATAATTATATTAGGAGTCTACATCTTATTTACTTCATAGGTCCCTACTGTAACCTATAAAAATGCAGTTATAAACCCTGGCCATCATATTCAGTCAATCTGTCTTGAAGACTAGGGTTTCTACATTTTGAAATCCCAAGTCTAGTTAGTTAGGGTTTGAAGAACATGAAGAATATAGCTGACACTATAATCATATTTTTTGCATTCAAGAATACAGCAAAAGGCTTGATTAGAGAACAGACTGCCAGCTAAAAACTGAGACAATTTATAGACTAAAGTTTGTTGCAGAAAACGAAATCAAACTAGACAGATTTTGCAAGTATGATTCTGTTTTAACTTTGGGAGTCATACAAGATTTATATTTTTTGTTGTTCAATATGAAGAAAATTAAACCTGGAGCCTGTTTTGGCACTTTCCTGTTCGGATTTGTTTTGACTTGATTCATAAATATTATCTAAGGATCCTAGATTTTGGGCCAAACAGTAGATCTATGATGAGTTATTTAGAGTTACTTGACTCGTTTTGGGGATTTGCATTAGAGGTAACAACTTATATTTTAAATTTGGTACCTTCTAAGTCAGTACTTTCTACTCCCACATAATTGTGGATCGAATCCAAGCACAATTTAAGACATATTCGAATTTGGGGTTATCCAGCACACGTGCTGAAATAAAATATAAATAAGTTGGAACTAAGAACAGAAGTCTATTTATTTGTTGGATATTCTAAGAGAACAAAAAATAGATTTTTTATAATCATAAGGATCAAAAGGTCATTGTGAGAATCAATGCTCGATTCTTGGAAGATAATTATGCAATAGACCACAAGCCTAAGAGTAAAAAATATTTTGGAGGAACTGAGAGAAAATACCAATAGTACAGGAGAAGCGCCACGAGAAAGAATCATCGATATTCCATTGCCTCGTCGTAGTGGGAGGATTATCAGGACACGGGCAGATCCTGAATCAGCTCAGGGTTCTACCATTGACATGCCAATATCACAACCAGAGGAGTATATGGGTAATGGTTCACATTGTTCAAAATTAGTATAACGTGTCATTGTTAGTACACAAACACAGGTAGTGTCTTATCATAGTGAGAGGGTTGTTTATCAACCCTATTAACCCAAGGGTATTTTAAATTGATTTTGATGATTTTATTAATTTTTATTTTCTAATTAAATGATTTAAAAAGATTATATTTAAATATTTGTTAACAAGGTAGTGTCGACACTACATGCAAATGAATCTCCACCTTATGCCATTCTTGTTGACACATTGCGCTAAATGGGTTGATACTTTGTGTTCTTGAATAGAACATTTTGTGTCGACACCAATTGGCTTTTGGGTAGACACTTACAGGTAAAGTACGCTTGACAAACTCAAGTGTGTCGACACTATTATGGTTTAGGGTCGACACCTTTAATAGTTTTGCTTAAGACATTTAAAGAGAACATGTTGTGTTGACATCGATGACCGATTGTGTCGACACCTCCACTATTAGACTGGGATCCAAGTTGAGTCGACACCAATTACAACCTGAGTTGACACCAAGTCAACGCTGGATGAGCACGATGAGTTGACACCAAAGCATGCACGAGTCGACACTTCAGCACCTTGACAGAAATCAACTTGTGTCGACACCAACACGCATATGAGTCGACACCAAGTGATCTTTCGGACTCCGTGTTCTAGTTTCGACACCATAGATGAAATGAGTTAACACTTAGACATGACTCGGAAAACTCAAAGTGTGTCGACACCAACGAAGTAATGAGTCGATACCAAGACTTCAAGTCATCCCCCAGACACTGACCCGTACGTGCCGACAGCAACGAGCAAATGAGTCGACACAAAGGCACCCTTCGAAAATAAGCAGTTTGAGTTGACACCAAAAAAGACAAGGGTTGACACCAAAATTCTAGTAGCCAAAGTCAGATTGACTGGGTCGACACCAAAGTGATTCGTGTCGACACTAATTTTCCAGTAGCCAAAGTGTGACTGGCTAAGTCGACACCAAAGAAATAAGTGTCGTCATCAAAATTTCAGTAGCCAAATTTGCTTAGCTGAGTCGACACCAAAGACGATCAGTGTTGACACCAAATTTTCAGTAACTACAGTTTCTCATATGAGTCGACACCAAGGAAGACATGAGTCGATACCTACCTAGACAATGAAGCCTTGAGTCGAGACCAACTCTGATATGAGTCGACACCAAAGTTCCAGCTGAAAAATTGAAATAATGAAAGGTTCGACACCAAATGTGCCATGAGTTGACACCTTAATATGGGTGAGGAAAATGTAAAAGTTTAGTCGACACCAACGAAGCAGCAAGTCAACACTTTTGTCTGAGAACCAAGGCTAATACCAACTTGTGTCGACACCAAGGACTTTTGGGTCGACACCTGCGACGGATTTCAAAAAGGGCACTAGTTTAAATGGTAACTTTCTCAGAGTATTAATTGCCTCTACCAATTACTTTAGTGGGCTATATAAGGAATAAATTTCAGAGCTTCAAATTTCTAGATTACTATTCTATTGATTGCATTGAAAGCTATTATTCTTCTCTTAGAGTATTAACTTCTATTTTACTCCTCCAGCCAAAAAACTCTCACTTGTTCATTTATTACTAAATCATTATAAGGAGTGATTTTTAGTGAATCTCTGATTCATTCTCATTTATTGTAAAGGGTGAGTCACCCTTGTAATCCTTTAAGAGAGTGAGCTAATTTCTTAAAAAAGAGCTGAAGAGAGTTTATAAAAATATGGAGTGTTTGTAGAAACTTCTTCAAGCTGTAAAGGCTTTTGAATGTGCATGTGAATCATTCAGTTATAGTGCAAATTCTCAAAGGGAATCTTGAAGAGTGGTTGTAGGCTTTGAAAGAGCTGAACCACTATTGCGTCTGGTTTAATTTTCTCTCTCTTACCTATTTAATTTTATTGTTACTATTTTATTGCTATATTTATTTTGTGAAATTAAAAGATTTTGTAAAAGTTTTTAAAATTGTTATTATTATTTTAAAATCCAATTCACCATCCTTTTGGGTTGCCTAGGACTAACAATTGGTATCAGGGATTGGTCTCTTGTTTAGTGACATAACAGTCTAACAGGATCCATGGCAACCAGTATTGGACCAGCTCAACCTGAAGGCCAGTTCACAAATAGACCTCCCTTGTTCAATGGAACAAATTATAATTATTGAAAAGGCAAAACGAAGATTTACATCTAGGCTATTGGCTATGACCTATGGAGGGTCATCATAAATGGCCCTACGAGGCTTACCAAAGTGGTAGAAGGGGCAACTATCCTTAAGCTTTAAAATAAGTGGACTAAGATTGACATTAGAGAAATACAAAAGAATGCCAAGGCTATGAACTTGCTTTATTGCTCTCTTGACCCTAATGAGTTCAATAGGATCTCTACCTGTGACAACCAAGAAGATATGGGATAGACTTGAGGTTACCCATGAGAGAACCAATCAAGTCAAGGAATCTAAGATTAGCATGTTTGCCCATAATTATGAGCTTTTCAAAATGAAGCAAGATGAATCTATTTCTGAAATGTTTACTAGATTCACTGACATTATTAATGGAATAAAATCTTTTTACAAAGTGTACACTAATGCAGAAATGATTAGAAAGATTTTCAAGTGCATGCCTGAGAGTTGGGAAGCCAAAGTAACTGCCATTCAAGAAGCCAAGGATCTCACCACTCTCAGCTTGGAGGAGCTGCTTGGGTTACTCATGACTCATGAGATGAACCTTTAGATGGACGATGAAGAAGACAACAAAAAGAAGAAAAGAATTGCTTTCAAGTCTTTCATCCCTGAGAAAGAATTTGATGAAGAATTCTCTAGTGATGAAAATGAAGATATTGCTCTCATCACAAGAAAGCTCAAGAGGTTTCTTAGAAATAAGAAATAAGGAGGAAGAAAATTCTTTAAGAGAGATGGCCACAAGGGTGAAACTAGTAACAAAATCAAAGGTGACACTAGCTAGAAAAAGGATGAGATTATTTGTTTTGAGTGCAAGAAACCAGGCTATATGAAGGCCGAATGCTCCCAACTGAAAAAGCTTTACAAAAGGGGTTTTAAGAAAGCAATGCTGCCTGCATGGGGAGAAAGTGATGACAGCTGCTTTGAATATGAAAAAAAGAGAATTAAGTTACAAATCTATACCTTATGGACAAAGAAGACAATGAGGTAACTGATGACTTTTTTTTATTTAGAATAACTTAAACTTACTTTTGAAGACATGCATGATGAGTTAAGAAAAATGCGTGTTAAAAATGTCGTTCTTAAGAAAATGGTTTTACTCTTTCAACTATAGTAGAATCTTTAAAAGAAGAACAACAAATTTTGTCTAACCAAGTAATTACCTTGAAAAATAAAAATATATCCTTAAAAGATAAGGTTGAAGATCTCACTAAAATTGTGCATAAGTTTACACAAGAAAAAGCTAACTTAGACAAACTGGTAGGAATGAAAAAATATGTCTTTGATAGAGCTGGCATAAGTTGTCAACCTAAGAGAAAACAAAAATTGCTTAGAAATATCTTTGTCAAAGCATCTTTAATCATTCTCATGCTACTTGTTTTCATTGTTATAAACATGGACACATTGTCACACATTATCCACACAAAAAAATTTATACTGCAACTGCTAAAAGGGTTTGGATTCCAAAGGGAACACACCTACATGGAACTAACTTCAATGGACCTAAGAAAATTCGGATACCAAAAGTCAAAACTTGATTTTGTTTGCAGGTATATCTAAGTCCTCTTTCAAGAAATAGATGTGGTATCTTGATAGTGCCTATTCAAGACACATGACAAGTGACAAGTCAATGTTTGCCTCTTTCATGCTTAAAGATAGTGAATTTGTGACATTTGGAGACAACAGTAAGGGCAAAATCATAGGAATTGGTAGTATTGATAAAATTCATTCTCCTTCTATTGAAAATGTTTTGCTTGTTGATGATTTGAAGTATAATATTTTAAGTATAAGTCAGCTTTGTGACAAGGGCCACAAAATTATCTTTGATCATTCTAAGTGCATTATTGGAAGTATAATTGACAACAAGGTTATTTTTTAAGGTTATAGGCATGAAAATGTTTACACTTTCAATTTTAATGACCTGTCAAGAAATGACAAAATGTTTGGCTGTTTTGAGTGATAACAGTTGACTATTTTCACGTCCTCATCTCCAAGGCACGTGAACCCACCCACCCTAACAAACTAACCAAAAGGAAGCTTTTAGGAAGAAAAAGGAGTTTCAAGTTCTAAAACCTCACGAAAACTCTTTAATAAACCATGTGATGAAAGGAAACTATGCCCCATAAAAAAATATTTCGGGAAACAAAAGAACGAAAAAGTGCTCCAACAAACAGATCGATCGATCCGTCTCAAGACTGATCGATCGATCTTCCACAGACTGAAACAATTGAGAGCAGCGTTTGATCGATTGATCAGTCCATCGATCTTTCTAACATTGGACCCTTTTTCAACCCAGATTTTTAAACACCAAGAACTCACACTTCAACCACACCTCCAAACATGCCTTCCTAAGGATTTCACATACAAACCGTAAAAGAAAAGATGATACAGGAATAAAGAAACATCTCAAAACACCTCAAAACTTCGAAAACCCAACATTTAAACCCATTGAAAAACATTCAAACGATACCCCATGTCCTCTTATGCATACAAAATCAGTGTTCGTAGCCTTAAGGTCTTACAAAACATATGTTGTCAAGTTCGAAACCTATTACACAAATAGATGATCCAACGTAAAAAATGATACAGACTACTGAATAATAAAATGAAGAATATTATATTTCACCATCTTCGGGGTTCCTCCTAATCAAGCCACATGATCATTCTCACCTGAAAGGTTTTAAATTCAACAATGTGAGCCGAAACCTAATAGAAAATAGACTAACATTAATTAAAGTGTAACATGCAATCACAGATTATATAAACAATTTGACTATACAAGTCTCAAAAAGGCTTTTCATCCTCAAAACCGCGAGTTTCCATATAATCCCGTAATATACAATAGTTTAATAAATATAAATAACACGTTATTTTTCAACCAGATTTTCACCACTACCAATGATTTCCTATATACCGATTCTGTCGCACTGTAGACAAATGTAACAACTATAGACTCTCGCCTATTATCCTAGGTCTGGAGCATCCAATGGCCCGCTAGGTAATGATAAGCTCTATACCTTGTTACAACAAACGCTTCCCAATGTAATTAATTTATTTACCGGGATTAATCTGAAGGAACGAAGCACCCATCTTGCATAAGTTTTCGAACTTTCACCGAGGAGCAATTGAAGCCTAAGTTAACGTTTGTATGCACACAACCATATACAAAACGTTTATAGGCCCACATCACAACTATCGAGACATTTGTACGCACATGACCATGTACAAAACGTCTAAAGGCACACAACACGACTATCGAAACATTTGTACGCACACAGTCATGTACAAAACGTCCAAAGGCACACAACTATGTCATCCATATAACCATGAAAATCGACCAACGTTTTCAAAATATTTTCACCCTTTCAGCCGAATTATTTAAACTAAGGTTCAACCCCAAGGGTTAGCTCCAAACACCACAATTTCATAAATTTTATTCATGAAAAGGGTCCCCACCACCAATCACTTTCCAAATCGTCAACCAAGTTCATCATTTCCACTAACTCATAATCCACCATTTGTACTTACGATAAAAATTTATGATTTTCATATGGAATCAAGTTAATATAAACTCACATTGCCCAAATTTTTATCAATTTCATAAGTTGAACACCACAACCCAAAAAGCCCCAAATTTCATGGGTTCTAAGCAAATTCAAAACCCTAGGGCCCGTTTGGTTGCGTTTTCTAAAATTGTAATTTAAAAATTATTTTTAAAAAATGAATTTAAAAATTATTTTCTAATATTTTGAAAAGAAAAATTACATTTGGTATACTATTTTTAAAAACCCTAACCCTAACCCTAACCCTAATGCCGGCGACCCCCTTGAAAAAAACTAGAGCTCGCGCCGTCGCCGGCAAGTACAAGAATAACTATTCGCGATATCGATGACTACAACAACGATGATTTGTGTTTGATTTTGTCAAAAAATTACTTCTCAATGACGATGACAACTCGACCACGATGATAACTCGGTGATGATGACAGCTCGGCAACAACGATGACAGGCCGACGATGATGGTGGATGCTCGATGGGGACGATGATTTGCGATGTGAGCTGACAAAACGCTGACGACCATAGGACGACGCCGACGATGAGCGATCCAGGATGACGCGCGATCCACGAACAAAATGACGCTGAGCGACCACGAGAGGACGACGACGATGGCGAGACTTGACGATGATGCTTCGCGACGACGACGACGATGTGTTTGATTTTGTCAATGTGTTTGATTTTGCTGACGACGATGTGCTTGATTTTGGACGACGACGCCAGTGTTTGATTTTGGAGGAAAAATAAGACTAAAAAGGTGAAAACGTTTTTTTCTTGTTTTCAAAAAAAACCTAAATTTTAACTCAGTTTTTTTAGTTTTTTTGGACATTCTTTTTCGAAAATTGTTACCAAACAAAGTTTCAAAATTTTCAAAGAACAACTCTCTGAAAACTGTTTTTGAAAAACACAACCAAACGAGCCCCTAATATCTCACTTTTTCAAATTCACCCGTCCCCACAGCGAAAGCAAGTTAAAATGTTTTAAATCATGCACCAATGATGAGATTTATCATGATTTACCACCAAACCCAAGCCTCGGGTTCAAAACATACATATATTCATGTTTTTACATATATACACAAAACATACAACACATGCCCGACAAATAATCAATGATAGTTATAGATCCTACCTCTTGGGTGATTAAATCACCAAGAACAAGCCTTTAACTAAGGAAATCTCCACATGTGAGCAAAATTCATGCTTCTAAAGTGAAATCCAACTCCATCAACAGTGTTCCAATGGGTAGGAGGCTAAGAATCACCATTATGTGAGCAAGGAAAGCTTAAGGGACACCCCACACCAGATCTAAGGTTATGGGTTCACTTTTGGAGAGAGAAGGAGATGATAAAAATGAATTGGAAAGCTCAAAATCTGAACTTAAAGTTGCTCTCTGTCATAGACCGATTGATGAATCTTGTCACGCCCCACACTCTGGGCCATGTGAAACACCCATAAACAAACAACCACAACACTTAGCCCAAGAATACACTCTCAAAATAAACATACATGCATTATATATAAACGCCAAACGACAAACATTACAAGGTTCCAACACTGAGAAACATATATTAAGCATACATGATACAGATAGAAACAAAAAGGAAGACTATAACTCTTCCACCTCTCCAGCACCTCCAGATCAACCAGCGTGACCGGTACCTGAAGAAAAGTAAATTCCACATCGTGAGCCAAGGCTCAGCAGAAACTAGACAGGCATGCAGTATAAACAAAACATGCTAAGAAATCGAAGTGTAGGTTTAGACTCTCTTTCAAGCCTTGAAAACAGTTTGAAAACGATTTTAGATCACGACTCACAAGAGCCATTGAAAACAATTTTCACAAGTAATGGGAAAGCGATGATAAAATTTTTTTTTTGACTCACCAGAGCCTTGAAAACGATTCTAGTATTATGACTCCCGTAGGCCGTTAATACAGTATTTCGACTCCCGTAGGCCGATAATTCAGTTTTAAGAAAATTGGTCTATTCGTCCTAATATGCAATACATGCAAGCCATGAATCTTTTCAGATTTTCACCGAAGGACTGCAGCCCCCATCTATGCAACGCACATAACCCGTGCAACACACACATCTTCACGGACTTTCACCGTAGGACCGCAGCCCCCAACTATGCAACGCACACAACGCACGCAACCCGTGTAACACACACAACGCACACCACCCGTGCAACACACACATCTTCACGTACTTTCACCGTAGGACCATTATCCTTCCTCATCGCATGCCTTGTTGGCTAGGGTCAACGAATATCTTCACAAACTTTCACCGTAGGACCAATATCCGCCCTCATAGATAATTTTACGAACATTCACCGACGGACCATTGTCTACCCCACATATGCAATTTACTGACTTTCACCGAGGGACCAATGCCTGCCCCACATATGAAATATAGATACAATTCTACGTATCAACATGTATCTCTACTGTTGGGAATGTATATTGAAAAATCATGCTTTTATGTATTTTATTCTGGATCCCTGGCATATTAATGAGAAACATTTGAGATGATTTTGCATTTATGGCTTCATATTTTTGTTTGTGATATATAAATGCATATTCCGTATATTCTGTCCAGTATTTGACTCGGTGCGTGCTGCACGGAAGATCG
>JAUMHN010195223.1:0-21340 GCA_032360265.1 Heliamphora ciliata
CAAATAAGTTAAGCGAAAGGATTTAAGGAATATGAAGATGCCGATTAAATTAAATTGTCAGTAATTAAATTTAATTGGTGGGTATCAAGAATCTTAACCTGGGGAGAAATGGTAAGTATTTAATAACAGAAACTCAATGCAAGAAGGTCTTGAGATTATGGATCAGAGTACAATTATGGTTCTTTAGTGGTGTGAACTATAATTCAGTATTTTATAAAAATTGCAGAAACTGCTGCGTCTTTCCATAATTACAAAAATCGATAGTAGGTGTCTGTGTTCCACTAGAAGTCTTAGTCATAATTACTTCTCAGGTCCCTACTGTAGCCCTATATATATGCCGGTAGGCTGAACCAGTTTTATAATATATGTCATATTTTGTCTTTCAAGACTAAAGATATTTGGGTTCTGCTGGTACAAGTTCTCGATAGTCCGTAACCCATACTACGTTCGAGGATCGCATAAGGGAATACAGTAGAAGATTTGACAAGAGTTTCAACTTGAAATCAAATCGTAGTTAAAGAATCAATCGACAAAAGGTATTCTTCTAAATTAACTTTGGTTGCACGGATTTTATTTTGATCGATTGTCGTCAAAAGTTTTATCTGGAGCCCGTTTCGGCATTTGCCCATCCAGTTAATTGTTTATCGAAAATCGTTTGCAAAAACAATAATCTTGGCATTCTTGCCTCCAACAACACATTGGTTGCACGGGGTGGCCATAGTCTTTTGAAACTTGCATCTTAAGACATGGCAGGTGGGGAAGTCGGCTAAGGGCAATTTAGGTGACTCAATGTCTGATTTTGTATAAATTTTGGGTTTAAATTACATTTTGGTACCATTTTGTACAAGAAAACGCCTAAAAAATTAATTTTGTGTACTTTTTTGGTGTCTTTACCTACTAAAATCTATTATTTTAGTACGTTTATAATTAATTTAGTATCCCTATGAATTATCATAATTTTTATAGCAATTGATTAAATAAGTGTAGGCTTCTAAGTCAAATTAAGATAGTTTGACAAGAATTGACTTTTTGATTTATTTTAATGTGTAAGAACTTTAATAATGATTTATTTTCTTTTTTTGGCTTATAATATTATATTATTATATATATTACTTGTTTAAAAAGTCTTGGGTCATCATAATGCTTGATGTGTACAATTTTTTCTCATTTTTAAGCTTAAAAAAGTAAAAAGTGACTTTTTGTGCACACATCCCAAGGTGGCTGGCCATTTAAGGATATTTGTCATTTTTGTTGTTATTTTATCTTTTGTTACTTAATTGTATCTAAATATGTGATTTAAAGTGTCCATGTGTCAATATTTGGGTTTCAAAACTTTTCACTATATTAGGGGCAAAGTGGTCATTTTACCCTAATTATAATAATTTTTTATTTTTAACCTTATACTTCATGTTATTTACTTAACTTAGGATGTCATGAGACTTCTCTGAGTATTTGGTCTCTTTACGATTTCCAGATCGAATTAGAATTTTTCAGGTTGAGTTAGAGTTTTTATCCTTCTAGCAACTTAAGATCTCGTCGGCTAATCATCGCTAATACTACGATTTGGGCTAGGTCTTTACACGGGTCATTACCCACCGAGTTGTTACAACTAAGATCCGAACCGGGTCGTTAGAAATGGTAAGGTCCATGATGAGTTATTCGAATTTACCCGATTCATTTTGGAGATTTGTATTAGAGACAACAGTTTATATTCTAACCTTGATACATTCTAAGTCAGTACTTTTTACTCCCATAGAATAGTGAACCGGGCACAAGTCTAGTCTTAGACATATTCGAATTTAGGGGTGTCCAGCACATGTGCTAAGGGGAACACGGGTAAGTTGGAACCGAGAATAAAAGTCGGTTGCTTTATTGGTTAATCTAGGGGAACGAATGGTGGTTTATTTTATAATCTAAGAATTATAAGGTCATTGTCAGTGCTAATGTTAAATTCTTAGAAGAGGATTATGTAATAAACCATAAGCCTAAGAGTAGAAATATTCTGGAAGAGCTGAGAGAAAATACCGGTAGTACGTTATAAGCGCCACGGGAAAGTGTTATCGATATCCCGTTGCCTTGTTGTAGTGGGAAGATTATCGGGACATGTGCCGATTTTGAACTAGATTAGAGTGCTACCACAAACATGCCGGTTTTTCAACCAGGGGAGCATGTAGATAATGGTACACAGGGTTCAGAATCAGCATAACATATCACTACTAATACACAGACGTAGGTAGTGCCTTGTCGTAGTGAGAGAGTTGTTCGTTAACCCGATTGGTATATGTTATTGGGAGAGTTTTTTGATAAGATCCCGAAATAATTGGATACTGAATCCTGTAACTACAATGAAGCACTCTAAGATAAACATGCAGAATTATGGCAAAATGCTATAAATTCAGAGATGGAGTCTATATACTCTAATCAGGTTTAGGAACTTGTAGAACCACCGAAAGGGATAAAACCCATCGAATGCAAATGGATCTATAAGAGGAAGAGAAGAGTAGACGAAAAAGTGAAAACCTTCAAAATTAGGCTTATTGCAAAAGGATTTACTCAAAAATAAGGGATCGATTGTGATGAGACCTTTTCGCCGGTAGTTATATATAAATCTATCTAGATTATTTTATCCATTGCGACTCATTTTGATTACGAAATTTGACAAATACACGACAAGACAGCTTTCTTTAACGAAAATCTTAATGAGTATATCTATATGGTACAACAAGATGGTTTCATAGTAAAGGGCCAGGAGTACATGTTGTGGAAGCTTAAGAGATCTAGTTATGAACTTAAATCGACATCTAGGTCTTGGAACACTTAGTTTGATCAAGTCATTAAGTTTTATGATTTTGATCAAAGTCTTGACGTGTCTTGTGTGTATAAGAAGTGTGATGGAAGCATGGTGGTGTTTTTAGGACTTTACATGGATTATATCTTGCTCATCGGAAACGATGTGGGGGTGTTACCTTCGGTGTAAGTATGATTTTCTGGTCAGTTCGATATGAAAGACTTGGAAAAAGCCAATCACATCCTTGGGATTATGTGAGACCCTAACCCGTTTTCTTTTTTTCGGCATTTTCAGAGGCGTGTTACGTGTTTTCTTTCGAGCATGTTTTTACTGCTTTGGATGTATGATCGGACTTAGATATGCATGCGGGGTAGGTTCCCGGGGCTGTGGGCCGTTGTGGCATGAATTTCAAAAATTTTCAAAAAAAAATATTTTGGAGGCCTATAAATATCTGGAGTTAGATATTTTCATAAAGATATTTTTCAAAACTTCTCCAGTTAGTTTTTTATTTTTTTTCTGCCTTCTCTCTAAGTTCTCGGGGGCCCGAGGCTCAGTTTCTAACGATCCAACAGCGGATCCGTGGTATTGGCGTCGTGGGCTACGCAACTATTCGGTTAGTATTTGATTCTGGAAAAACTCGATTTTGCACGTGGATCGAGGCGTCGAGTTTTTAACTCACCGAGGTAGGATTCTGTACCTGTATGTTGTATAAGGGTGCTATGGGTAATCGGGTGTCTTTTTACCGGTTAGATTTCTGTAGATCTGAGTTTATGTGTAGTTAGATTTGTGGGTTTAAAACCTTGTTTTCGACAATTTCTGTGGATGGAATCGGGTGCCGGGAGTTTCTTGTGAGATCTTGGTGTTAGGCCTAGGCGTATGGATGCTCACAGTTGTTAAATTGGTGTTCGGAGGCTTCGATTTGGGGTTTGGAGGTTGAACCCGTAGCTTGAAAAACGATTTCTAGGCTAGTTCAGTCGACTGAACTCATAGGTTCAGTCGACTGGATTGGTGTTCTTGAGGTTCAGTCGACTAAACCTCAAGGGTCAGTCGACTGGACAGGGTTTCTGGGCTTTTAGCCGTTTTCAGTGGATTTTTTAGTCGACTGGGGGTTGGGTCCAGTCGACTGAATTCTGGGCTGTTGTTGGTGGTTTGGTGGTTGGATTTTGGTTTCCGATTGGCATCCTACGGTATTCAATTGATTGATTTATGGGAATTGGTTAATTTAAATACATGTGGATTCCTTTAAATGTCGTGTTGGTGATTGGCCTTCCTCTAGTGGTGCTTAGTCAATGGAATTATGGGGTTCTATTTATTGAAATCATGGAGAGGGGAGTTAGTTGTACCTCGGTTCGGTTGGTCGTGTGGTGGCTTCGGGGGTCGTGTGGTGGCCCGGGTGTTTTTGTGATGCCGTCCTCGGGTGTGACGTGCATGGTTGGTTCAGGGTTTGTGGCACGGTTGCGTGAGTACTGGTTATGTGTGCGACGTGTCGGTTCGTGGTTTGGTTTAAGGTGGGGTTCTGGTGAGAATCGATCTGTGAGAGGTTTCAGGTGTTGGCCTCGGGTTTGGTGTTAGTTGTTCCTGTGTGTGGATGGGTCCCAGTTTGTGGACGGGTCGTTCGGGTATCGAATAACGAGTATGTGGCTTGTGATGTCTAGTCAAGTTATATGGCTAAGTGCATTTATAACTGTTTATTTATGTAAGTGGATTACATGGCATGATATCTTATGTGTATCGTGGTTGCATGCTGTAGAACTCAGAGTTTTATTAGGCATGGATGTGATGGATTTGGGGGGGCACATGCATATAGTGTATGTGTTATGTAATATACATCTAAATCCAGATTAGATTATGCATAGGAATGTTTGGTGTTCTCTCGTAATTTCAATTTTATCCTGTAATATGCGGTCTTATCCCGTGGTTTGCGGTCTTATCCCGTGGTATAACCCGTACTTGGCAGTTCCATCCTGTGGCTTACGGTAAAGTATGCGATTTTATCCCGTGGTCTGGTTTACGGTCTTATCCCGTGGTGTGCAATCTTATCCCGCGGTATACAGTTTTATCCCGTGGTTTGGTCTATGGTTTTACTCCATAATATACGGTTTTATCCCCGGAATGCATGTTTATTGTATGGCCTTTTAATCTCAGTGTTAAGACTGTGGTTGCGGCGTGTGAGGGCCGGTTGTGTGTATCATAGATTGCATGTATTGCATTATAGGATGGATAGACCAGTTTTCAAATTATTTTTAAGAGTCGTGTGAATCGCGATCTAAAAATCCTTTTTAACTATTTTTGGGCTCCTATAGTGAGTCAAAAACATGGTTGTATCATCGCTTTCTCGTTTGCATGTAAAAACTGTTTTCAAGGCTTGAAAGAGAGTCTAAACCTGCACTTAGATTTCTGAGCATGTTTTGTTTATACTGCATACCTGTCTAGTTTCTGCTGAGCTTTAGCTCACGGTGTGGAATTTGTTTTTCTTCAGGTACCGATCACGCTGGTTGATCTGGAGGTGCCGGAGGAGGTGGAAAGTGTAGTCTTCCTTTTGGTAGCTTTTTACATGTATGCTATAACATGTTTTACGGGCGTTAAAGCTGCGTAATGTTGTCATTTGGCGTTTATATACAATGCATGTATGGTTTACCTTTGAGAGTGTATTCTCGGATTAGGTTTTATCTGGTTATTTTTGGATGTTTCACGTAGCTCGGAGTTTGGGGCGTGACAACTTGGTATTAGAGCTCTGGGTTCGAATACCTATGAGCTATGGGAAGAGGTTGCATCACCGTGTGAGGATTGATTGCGTGTATTTGACTGCATGTGTTTAGATGTTTTGGTAACATGGACGTGATAGCATGCGGGTCATATGTGAATGATGTGTATATGTGAGCATGGGGGTTGAATCTTAGGAGTGATAGTCCTACCTTTGGGCATTTTGATTAACAAACTTGGGAGCCAAGTTAGAAACGCGTTTAGCTGACGTAATTTTTAGCAGAGAATCTAAGTAAGTTATCCAAATTGACGTGTCATTCTTGTTGGTTCTCCTCGGTATGTGTGGTTGTCTAGCATAAACTTATGTGGCTATGTGTTAGCATTCTTATGTGGTTAAGCGTTTATGTTCATGCCATGTGCTGCATATTATATATGCTATTTTTTTTCATATAGACGTGATATCGACGAGACGAGGGCGAGGCCGTGGCCTTAGTGTGGTAGCGATGGGGATTCACGTGTTCACGGAGCTGGTAGAGGCAGCAGCGAAGGTGGAGAGCACCATGATTGAGATCCGAGCTTCTAGGGAGGCCAAGGTACCGCAGGGTGGAGTAGAGGCGCAGACAGTTGGGCGTTCCAGCAAGAGGCAGAGGTCCTCTGGTCCCAGTTTCCATCCATCTGGATCACAATAATTCTCTGCACCATCACCATCAGTGGCTTCGTTAGGGAGGCCAGAGCAAAGGGAGGTCAGATGTTTTCGATGTGGACAGCTGGGGCATCATGTACCAGATTGCCTACAGCTGAGGCAGTCTCGGGACCCACAGTTGAGGCAGGCTCAGAGTTCCATACAGGATCAGTCGCAGGGGATGGAGTTTCCCGTTTGTTACAAATGTGGCCAGACTGGACACATCCGCAGGACTTGTCCCCAGAGGGAGGATGCGCCAAGCATGGCTGGTACACCACAGGGTTCGTATGTGCGGGACCGATAGCAGCATCCAACAGTTCAGACTTCTCGAGCAACGACAGGTGGGGGTGCTTCAGTTCAGTCGGTGCGACAGCCGACCATGCCGAGTGGCAGACAGGACAGAGTGGGGTTACCTCGAGTGTATTCACTTGTAGCTCCTGGATCTTCGAGGGCACCGGCTGCGCATGATGATGCAGATGCAGGTCTTTCTCCACTGCACTGAGGTACTTTTTGAGTAGGCAGGATTTGGACTAATTTTCTTGTTGCATTAGTTGGGAGTTTGTGATGGATTCCGTTAGTGTGTTGTGTTGAGGCAGTGGTTGGTGAGGTTGTGAGGTTGGGATGGGTTGTAGATCCCGAGTCTTTGAGATAGTTAACCGTTCTTTAGGATGCCTGACCTTTTTTACTATATCCTAGGGATGGTTTGGCTGACCATCTCGTGTGCATGTGTCGGTTGCGATCGACGATTTGTTGTTTTGACCTTGAGCTGAATTTCGGGGGTAAAATTCCTTTAAGGGGGGTAGAGTTGTGAGATCCTGACCCGTTTTCTTTTTTTTGGCGTTTTTAGACGCGCGTTACGTGTTTTCTTTTGAGCATGTTTTTACTGCTTTTGATGCATGATCGGGCTTAGATATGCATGCGAGGTAGATTCCCGGGGCCGTGGGCCGCTGTGGCACAAATCACAAAAATTTTCAAAAAAAGATATTTTGGAGGCCTATAAATATCTGGAGTTAGATATTTTCATAAAGATATTTTTCAAAACTTCTCCAGTTAGTTTTTTGTTTTCTCTCTGCCTTCTCTCTAAGTTCTCGGGGGCCCAAGGATCGATTTCCAACGATCCAACAACAGATTCGTGGTATTGGCGTCGTGGGCTACGCAACCATCCGGTCAGAATTTAATTTCGATGAAGCTCGATTTTGCACGTGGATCGAGACGTTGAGTTTTTAACTCATAGAGGTAGGATTCTAGACATGTATGTTGTAGAAGGGTGCTATGGGTAATCGGGCGTCTTTTTACCGGTTAGATTGCTATAGATCTGAGTTTATGTTCAGTTAGATTTTTGGGTTTAAAACCTTATTTTTGGCGATTTTTGTGGACGAAATGGGGTGCCGGGAGTTTCTTGTGAGGTCTTAGTGTTAGACCTAGGTGTATGGATGTTCACAGTTGTTAAATTGGTGTTCGGAGGCGGCTTCGATTTGGGGTTTGGAGGTTAAACCCGTAGCTTGAAAAATAGTTTCTAGGCTGGTTCAGTCGACTGACCTATGGGTTCAATCGACTGGATCATGTGTTCTTGGGTTCAGTCGACTGAACTCATAGGTTCAGTCGACTGGATTGGTGTTCTTGAGGTTCAATCTACTGGACCTCGAGGGTCAGTCGACTGGACTGGGTTTCTCGGCTTTTGGCCATTTTCAGTGGGTTTTTCAGTCGACTGGGGGTTGGGTCCAGTCGACTGAATTCTAGGCTATTGTTGGTGGTTTAGTGGTTGGGTTTTGATTTTCGATTGGCATCCTACGATATTCAATTGAATGATTTATGGGAATTGGTCAATTCAAATTCCTGTGGATTCCTTTGGATGTCGCTTTGGTGATTGGCCTTCATCTAGTGGTACTTAGTCAATGGAATTATGGGGTTCTATTAATTGAAATCATGGAAAAGGGAGTTAGTTGTACCTCGGTTCGGTTGGTCGTGTGGTGGCTTCGGGGGTCGTGTGATGGCCCGGGTGTTTTTGTGAAGCCGTCCTCGGGTGTGACGTGCATGGTTGGTTCAGGGTTTGTGGCACGGTTGCGTGAGTGCTGGTTATGTGCGCGAACTGTGGGTTCATGGTTTGGTTTAAGGTGGGGTTCTGGTGAGAATCGATCTGTGAGAGGTTTCAGGTGTTGGCCTCGGGTTAGGTGTTAGTTGTCCCTGTGTGTGGACAAGTCCCGATTTGTGGACGGCTCGTTCGGGTATCGAATGACGGGTATAAGGCTTGTGATATCTAGTCAGGTTATATGGCTAAGTGCATTTATAACTGATTATTTATGTAAGTGGATTACATGGCATGATATCTTATGTGTATCGTGGTTGCATGCTGTAGAACTCAGAGTTTTATTAGGAATAGATGTGATGGATTTGTGGGGGGCACATGCATGTAGTGTATGTGGTATGTAATATGCATCTAAATCCTAATTAGATTATGCATAGGAATGTTCGGTGTTATCCCGTAATTTTCGTTTTATCCTGTAATATGCTGTGTTATCCCGTGGTATGCGGTCTTATCCCGTGGCATGCGGTTTTATCCCGTGGTATAACACATGGTCGGCGGTTCCATCCCGTGGCTTACGGTAAAGTATACGGTTTTATCCCGTGGTCTGGTTTACGGTCTTATCCTGTGGTGTGTGGTGTTATCCCGCAGTGTACGGTTTTACCCCATGGTTTGGTCTATGATTTTACTCCATAATATACGGTTTTATCCCGGGAATGCATGTTTATTGTATGGCCTTTTAATCTCAGTGTTAAGACTGTGGTTGCGGCGTGTAAGGGCCGGTTGTGTGTATCATAGATTGCATGTATTGCATTATGGGACGGATAGACCAGTTTTCAAAATATTTTTAAAAGTCGTGTGGATCGCGATCTAAAAACCCTTTTTAACTATTTTTGGGCTCCTGTGAGTCAGTCAAAAACATGGTTGTATCATCGCTTTCTCGTTTGCATGTGAAAACTGTTTTCAAGGTTTGAAAGAGAGTTTAAACCTGCACTTTGGTTTCCGAGCATGTTTTGTTTATACTGCATGCCTGTCTAGTTTCTGCTGAGTTTTGGCTCACGGTGTGGGATTTGTTTTTCTTCAGGTACCGATCACGCTGGTTGATCTGGAGGTGCCGGAGGAGGTGGAAGAGTGTAGTCTTCCTTTTTGTTAGCTTTTTACATGTATGCTATAACATGTTTTAGGGGCGTTGGAGCTGCGTAATGTTGCCGTTTGACGTTTATATACAATGCATGTATGGTTTACCTTTGAGAGTGTATTCTCGGGTTGGGTTTTATCTGGTTATTTTTGGGTGTTTCACGTGGTCCGGAGTTTGGGGTGTGACAGATTAAGCTTGTGCGGGATCGAAAACAAAAAATGTTGAGCTTATCACAAGTTACTTATATTGATAAAGTCCTTGTTCATTTTAGCATGCGAAATTCAAAGAAAGAGTTTTTCTCTTTCAGCTCTTTCAGGCATGGAATCACTCTATCTAATAATCAGTGTCCTAAGACATCTATTGAGATAGAGAAGATAAAGGCGATTCCTTATGCTTCGGTAGTATATGAAGTCTCGTGTATGCCATGTTTTGCAGTAAACCCGACATCTGTTTTGCCGTTGGCATGGTTAGCAGAAATTATTGGGCCAAACTGCCAAGATCCTAAGATTATGCCTATGATTTTAGTCAAAAAATATCCAGACGGATAAACACCGAAATAGGTTTCAGATTAAAACTTTTGATATAGAACAATCAAAATAAAACCCGGTAATACTCCCAAAGTTAGTTTTAGGATTATACCTTTCGAAATCTGGTTGGTTGATTTCGATTGCTGTAATAATTTTTAGTCAACGATCCACCGTGGTTTTTGAGTTTTAATCAAATATTCGACACAAGCCTTTTACTGTATTTCCAAATGCCAAACACGAACAAAGTATGGGTTTTAATCTCACGTGTTCTTCAAAACCTTCTTGATTAAGTTTAGGATTTTCAGATAACGTGAAAATTCTAGTCACCTAATTACTGACAGAATAATATAAATTATTGCGTCATATTTTATAATAGCATATAAATAGGCTACCGTATGGACTTGTGGAGTAAATATAAATCGGGCTCCCAATATAATTATAAAAACTCACCTCAACCCAGAAGCAATTTCTTAAAAATATTAATTATAATTCATTCCACTAAAGAATTATAATTGTACTCCCAACCATATTCTTAAAACTGAATATTCGAGCTCCTATTATTAAATACTTATTTATTCTCCCCACATTAAAATTTTTGATACTCGCCGATTAAATTAAATTACTGATAATTATATTTAATCATCTTCGTAAATAAATTTCTTAAGACCTTCTACTTAACTTTTTTGACTGTCGGATAATTAACCACCTACAAGATTTGACTCGGTCAACATTTATAAGTTTTCTTACAGGGGTATCGTCAATCCCGATCATTCAAGACGTGGAATCCGTCAATAATTAATATTCACCATATAATTAATATTGTTATCCAATTCACCGAAAATATAAATTCGTAGAAGGTTGCACTCTTTAATTAATCAAAATAATGAATATTAAATATACGTAAATAATTAATTATTTCGAAATTATGAGTATAAACACTTATAATAACCATGAAATATAAATTAATTTATAAAGTCAGTATAAAATTAAATACCCAAAATTGGTTCTGTTCAATACACACAAAGTGTACTAGCACAATGAGTCAGAATAATTGTCGAGACGATTACCATTCTCCGTAATCAAGACAGATCTACTAAAATATCATGCTACAGTCGTACCAATAGTGTGTCCAAATCTATCTAAACTGTGAACCAAAACTTATATTCTACAAGAACCGATAATTTAGTTTTCTGTGTGTAAGCTGAACTCTACATACTAGATTAAATACTATTTAGAATAAAAGACACACATGAAAATTATTAAATAAAAATAAAACGCATACATTGCTCATTAAGATTCTCATAAAATGGAAAAACTAATTTTATTAAAAAAAAATTAAATACTAAAACCAAAATCATAGTTTTTAGTATGCAACCCTAACATTTACATGTTATAATTAGATTCAAAAGAAATTAACTCTTTTATGTAAAAATAATTAGAGTTTTAAAAATTAAAGAAATAAAGAATTTTGTTCTTCTAATACTAAATTAAGAATAAATCAAATTAATTTAAAAGACTTCATATATGCCTTAAAATTAACATTTTATGAGTTTTAGTTTAAGTTAAGCCAAGTTTTTAACTAAAATAGGTATTTTAGTTTTGTACCAAAAATTTTTAGTTAGTTAACATTTTGACTAAAAATTTTCCTTTTATAATTTTAATAGGCTTAGACCAAATTTTTAACAAGAATTAAGTATTTTAACATAGCTTCGAAAATTTTTAAAAACTAGTTTTCTTTATTAAAATTGCGCCTTAAGTAGAATTTTATGATAATCAAAACATAAATAAATCTTTTATAAATTAGGAAATTTACACAAAGGATTTTTGCTAAAATAAGTATTTACTATAAAAATATTATTATTTCTTGCAAGGATTTACAAAAAACATGGAAGTCATACTAAAATTTGTATTTTTATTATGCTCAAATTTGAAAAATCATTAACTAATCTCTGCAAAAGTCAAATGAGTCTTATGTTATCTAAGTTAATTTAGTTTTTAATTATCGCTTTATAACGATCTTGAGATGCATCGCTATTGGTATTGTTTGAAAATGATTACGAATTGTGAATATTATAAAAATGAGAATGATAGTTTAAACGAGGTCTCAATCGTTGGAGAACAATAAGAGTACCAGCGGTAAGCTGTAATAAGGGCGGTAGGTCACAGCCAGGTGACTATGGAATGATCATCTCCAAATTGTAGAGTAGCTCCCCATATTGGTAGTAAAATCGTTTAATTTAGTATTATTTTAAAAATAGAAAGCGAGTCATAACTCAAATATTAATGCATTCACATTAATTTTGCTAATGATTTGTTTAAATCAAGTTTCAAGTGATGTTTAAAAAGATTTGGCTGGAGCAGATGTTTTCTCTCTTTTCTTATTTTGTTAAATCTTAAATGCTGTAGAATTATTTATGTGATGTATATATGAAGAACTAAATGATGTGTGGATATAAGCACTAGTTTACTTTGGAAAGTTTTTGAAAAGAATGCTCGAAAAACTTTTGTGAAGTTAATAGAAAGTTATTTTCTACCAAAAGAGTTTTCTTAATAAGAGGTCTTGGTGGGTTTTGACACCCTGGCTATTCACGAACGCCATTCTATAAAATGAGTCGTGACAAGTTGCTTTTCTTCTTTGAATATAAATTCACTTTTGCCGATAAAAAAAAATACTAATTGTTTTCGACAAGCGCACACAATGATCTTTTTCAATGTAAATGAAATAAAATATGGTTTGGAGCAAGCACACAAATAATGACTATAAACACGGTTTTTGGTTTATATATATATATATGTATATATATATATATATAATTTAGAGCTATTATGCATGGAGGCTCTAATCCAACAAATCCTAGAGAAACCTCTACTTTTCATATCCCCAAAAGTCCATCTCTCCACGCAGCGAGAGCTGATTCATCTGGTGCATTGACGACGTAGTTGCATCCTCATACCTCACACCTTTGGAGGAGTCTTCATGGGCAAGATTAGGAGTTACAATCCTATCAAGCATTCCCCATTCATTCAAACTCTCATCTCTACTGCTGACATTAACCATAGTTTGAGACAGCTCCAATGTCCCGACCTCTAACCCCGGCTCGCAGGCTTGGTACCGGAGGTTCTCGCTCCCACTTTCGCAATCTCTAGGGTTTGACATGAGCTGCTTCAGCATTACGGGTGAGTGATCCGAAGGGAGAGCGTAGTAGTCGTAGCCCATCAACTTGTGGGTTGGGATAAGGTTTTGTTCTTGAATGTAGGTGTGGGTGTGGGTGTGGGGGGGATAAAGCACCGGGATGTGGCGAGAATAGTTAAGGGCGAGCTCAGACTTATTGTACAGATCAAAGGTTTGTTGAGTGCCATGTATGTGCTGGTGGCGCAGTTGATATTGATTGTCCCTGTGCGTCAAGGTACGGGGTGGGTTGGAATTTGACGCACTGTTGACCTGATCTTGGCCCATACTATTACTATAAGCTCCGCCTTCATTCCCAACTTTGAATAGATTCTTCTTCTTGAACACCCTACAAACAACCCACCCATCCTCCTGCACGTAAATGCATCAAAGAAGATTGCTTTAATACCATTTTTGTGATGTAGACATGTAGTTTTTATTGTTGGTTTATTTAATTCTCTCTCAAATGCTTTTTATGCCGGCCTTGTTTTGTGATAGATTCATTTTGCTTGTTGACTATTTTATAAAGTTTTATTTTCAATTTAAAATTAATACCATCTAGATATTTTTACTCTTACATTAAGATCAGTTATCTTCTATACTTTACGTTGCCTACTATTTGCTAATCAGATTCTTTTTCTAATTTTAGTCGTTTCATATCTCATACTGTCTCGATAATTAACAAGATTTCATATAGAAGGAGAAAAATATGATTAGAACTTGATATTTCTTATTTCTATACACACACACACACACACACACACATATATATATATATATATATATATATATATATCTTTTATATCATTGTTTTCGGTGGCTAGATTTTTCTAATTTTAAACTAAATGAGAACTTTCTTAAGCAAATTTTTTAAAATTAGAAATCTTAAATGTGCAAACGGCATATAAACTAAAACATTTCTCATTTATTGAAAATTGTAGTAGTGTACGACATGGTGCTACAATTACGTACTCTCGTTTTATTGTGATTTATATTGTTGATTTTTATCACGGTTTTATTGTTGGAGAAAAAAAGAGATGAGGGAAACATAACAAAAAATTAAGCGAACAAGGTAAATGTATCCATTTAGTGCCTTATCATTTCCGTAATCTGTCCACAAATTAATGTAGTCTTTTTAAGAGAATAAGGCTTAGTTTGGGACTAAAAAAAAGTACTTGGCTTTGTTAATTTTTTGTAAACACTTTTATTTTCGATAAATTCTTTAACTTTTAGGAACAAGAAAAAATCAAAATGAGAAAAATCACTAAAAACAAAAACGAGAAAAAAAAAAGTCTAGCCTATTGCCTTATGTTAGATTACATTTGTCTTCTAAAATTTCTTTTTGCATTTCGGTCAGTGTAGTTTTTATTTTTTCGATTAATCTTGATTAGAGAAATTAAAAAATTTAAAAACAATAACCAAAAGTAAAAAGGAACCTCTTAAAATAAAAAATAAAAAATAAAAAATAAAAAATAAATAAATAGTTCTCAATGAGGAGCAGTTATTTTTTTTAACAAAAAACTAACTATTTGATTGATTTCATAACCCTAATAATTACAAACGGCATAAATGTGGTATTTGAGATGTGGTATTCATTTTGAATATGATTAATATATAAAGCGTGGCCAATTACTTTTTGCAATGATTTTACATACTTATAAAAGATTTTTATAAAATTATCAATAATTAAAAATAAATGAACCACATCACTTTGGATATAGTCTACAAAAAAAAAGTTTTATTTAGATCATTAATTTTAAATTATGAGTACTTTTATGGGTAAGTATTATAGTTACTTAAAATTTTTGTAAATATACATTATTAGGGATTGTTGAGATAATGAGATTTGAATTTTCTTATATGTATATGTTATCCTTCATATCTATAAATATAAGAGCTCTCTCAACAATTAAGTATTGAGAGAAAACATTCCATACATCAATATGTGAGAATTATATTCAATGTGGTATCAAAACCACGGATAACTTCGAATGCCAAGCCATCTTCTTCTTCTTCTTCTTCTTTTTCAACAACCACACACAATGCTCTCTCAAACAGTGTCTTCTATTTAACCCGTTTCTCTCGATAATGCTCATTATTTTATCTCTATATCAAGCTGACCTCCAAGAATTTCCTACACTAGAAAACGTAATTATTTCCATATCTACATGGCCAAAATCTCATTGGCTTTATTGACGAAACTTTTATGTGTCCTCCACCCACCACACTACTTGATGGTGTTCCCATACCTAATTCTACTCACTCTATTTGGATCTCTCAAGATCAACTCATTATGAGTCTTTTGATCTTATCTCTCTCTAACGAAATCTTACCGCTTGTCGTTGGTCTCACAACTTCTCGTGAGATTTGGTTTACCTTTGAGGCCTCTCCCGCCTCTGCTTCTCAAATACCAATTCTTCAACTCCATTAGAGTCTTCAAAACCTTCAACAAAATGATCGTTCTGTCACATCATTTCTTCATGAAGCCAAGACCATTGCTGATGAACTTACAGCTATTGGAAAGCTTCTCTCACCAGTCGAATTTAATCTCTATGTCTTCAAAAGCCTTAAACCAGAATTTCATGACCTTGTTACTACGCTTGCCGCTCATTCGAATCCTGTGTCTTTTTCTGAGCTTCATAGCCTATTGCTCAGTCATGAGTTTCTTCATAGAGACGCATTCTCCATGCTTCAAATATCACTTTTTTTCTGATAACCCCCAAGCCAATCTCACTCAGCATACCACATGCCATGATGATAATCAGTCCAGTCATGGTCGGGGCCATTCTCGTGCTCGTGCTCGTGCTCGTGCTCGTAACAATTCTTCTGGTCGTGGTCGGAATTGCACCAATTATTTTGGCATTCTTCATCTCCCATCATCTAACAATTGACCTCGCTGTCAAATATGTGATCTTTCCAACCATACCGCTGCTAGCTGCTATGACTGCTTTAACCAAAACGTGAATCCTAGTGCCATCTCACTACTTATGAACCTCCGCATTTGCCCTCACTGGACTGATTCCCCAATACTGGTGCTACAAGTCATGTTACTCTCGATATTGTCAATCTCTTAAATGTTGAAGACTATCATAGAAACTCTCAACTACGCGTCTGTAATGGTTATGGTATACCCATTTCACACACTGGTTCCTCTATTCTCGCTCTCCCACTTAATTTAATTTCTCTCTTGTTCTTCATATTCTATCTTTCACTAAATATCTGCTTTCAATTCATCAATTTAGCAAAGATAATTGTGTTTTTTTCAAATTTCTCCCTTCTCATTTTCTTGTTAAGGATTAAGCTTCTAAGAAAGTACTCCTTCGAGGCAAGAATGAACGTGGTCTCTATAACCTTACTTTATATGTCTCCTCTCCGTTGGCACTATCCTCTGAATGTGTCTCTCTTGATTGCTGGCATCATCGTCTTGGTCATCCTCATGCTCGTGTTCTTCACCAAGTCTTAAAGTCTTATGCTCTTCCCTTTACTTCTCCCAAATTATGTACCAAAAAAACTTGCCATGCTTGTCAACTTGGCAAATCTTCCAAACTTTCTTTGCGTAGTTCTAAGAAAATTTTTTTAGCTCCATAAGATTTAATTTTCAGTGATGTATGGGATCCTTCCCCGATTTCTTCTAGTGATGGTCATAAGTACTTTGTAATCTTTTTAGATGCTTCAACTATGTACATTTGGTATTTTTCTATATTTAATAAATCTAATGTGTTTCATCTTTTTACCAAATTTCAAGTCATAGCAGAATAACAATTTTCCCGCAAAATCAAATCCAATTCAAATAGATTGGGTGGTGAATATCATAAACTTCATTCTTATATCCAAACATTGGGTATCATTCAACGTTTACCATGTCCCCACACCCACGAACAAAATGGTTTAGTTGAACGTCGACATCGTCATATTGTGAAAACAGGCCCTACTCTTCTCGCTCATAGTTCTGTTCCCCACATATATTGGCACTTTGCCTTTGAGACTGCTGTCTATCTCATAAATCGTTTACCATCTCGCTTCTCGCAAAGTCTATCACTGTTGCAACTTTTGTTTAATCGAACTCCCGACTATCATTTCTTAAAAGATTTTTGGCTATTTATGTTACTCATATCTTCGCCCTTATCGCACACATAAAATTTTATTTTGGTCCACACCATGTGTTTTCCTCGGCTACAGTCCGTCTCACTCAGGATATCGATGTCTTGATCATATGACAAATCGCATCTATATCGTGCGCCATGTTCGGTTTGACGAAACTCAATTTTCGTTTTCCAATCCACATATCCTCGGTTCAACAGCAATCTCTCCATCTGTTTTGGCACTCCTCTATACAACATTTCCTCTCCATGTTCCTACTACCCAATCTCCACCGATCTCACATCCTTTCCCCAATTTGGAACCATCTTCATCCTCCAACCTAGCAAATTTGGCAATCCCCCATTAACATTGGTAAACACACAATCACAATTCAGCAATCCACCATGTAAATTGGCAACCTCCCAATCACACGTTGGCACTTAACCACCAAAGTGGGTAACCCCCGACTTCTCTTCCACCTACTTCGGCGTCCATCTAACCAAATCGGCAACTATCGACTCCTTCTTCACTCAATTCGGCATCCATCTGACAACTTCGTCAACCACCGAATCTTTCCCCATCCAATTCCGCCCCAAAGCCGCTAATTCGAACATATCCATCTATTTCGGCAACGAGACACTCAGCAAAAATTAGAAAATTCAAACTCACACCAACTAAATCGGCTTCTGCAACCACCAACCCATCTATTCCACGCATCACACCAGCTAAATCGGCAATCCCTTCTCATCTTGGCACCTACCATCCCGAATCAGCAACTAACAGTCCCAATCGGCAAACACTGAAGCCTCATCCACCTAATCCTGCGACAAACAAGGCCCTTCACCTTCATCCATCCAAATTGATCACAGGTCATCTATCTCTGCACTCTTTGAAACCGTCTACATCCTTTTTAGCCACCAACTCGCCTATTTCGCAATTGTCGAATCCTCCTCCACCCCAATCAACAATGTTGTCGCCATCCGCTCCACATTTAGCTAATCCCCCAAGTTCTACAACCACCCAACTCTCTAGTTCACCTTCTCCTCCACCAAATTCTCCTCTACTAACTTCCGCACCACACGTAACAAACCCAATCCCCAACTTTGGTCCTCATCCCCCGCTTGCTCCTTCTCAACCACTTCCTCACCTTGAGTCCTTTTCACCTCCTATTCCCATTACCGTTCAATCCTCATCTAATTCGCAAGTCCCTTTCCCTTTAATCTCGGCCAGTCCCAATTACCCCTAATCAGTTTGAACTTTTCGTGGAATTGATCTTGTTGTTGACTTAACTCACAACTCCTAAATTATTCTAAACACGTCCTCTAACCGAACACATTCCATGGTACTCTGTCACATGTCTAGCCCTTCACGTACCTTGCTCACTCAACAATTTTCCAAATCAGAATCCGTTTTACCCTCCATTTCTCCCACTGAACCAACTTATTTTACAATTGCAAGCAATAATCCTTTATGGCGGCTGTAGACACACCAATTTGACCCCGCCTAATCTCAGGTGAATCCGATAATAAAAACAGCTGAAATGGTACTTCAGTTCGATCCTCGGGTAGTAATCCAAGCTCGGTATTTAAATCCAAAACCTTCAAACCAAAGAAATTTTGTCGAACCTTCGAAACTTACTGCCCAAGTAAGGCGACCGCCATGTTCATTGTGGCGACCGCCGAAAGAACCTCTTAGAAACCCTAGCCAAAAGTGGCGACCGCCACCTCTAACCTGGCGACCGCTAACTTGTATTGCGGCGACCGCCATAGAACTTTGTGGAACCTTCTTTCAACATGGCGACCGCCATGTCCAACCTAGCGACCGCCAACTCCAAATGGCCTGACGTGTCCCAAACATGGCAGCATCTCATTGGTTGATGAACTCTATAAATACCGTACCTCTGGTACGTTTTAAAGGACAGAATTTTAGAGAGAGGTTTAGTGAGAGAAGCTCTGTCGAGTCGCTGAGCAATTCTGAGTCCCGACGTCGAAGCCCTGCTGAAATACAGAAATCAAAACCTTCGACGCCTACATTGAAGCCTTGCTTGGATCACCATCCGAGGATTAGACCACCGAGGCACATTCCCCGACTTGAGGATTCTTTAGTGATCCAGGTATTTAGTTTGGATCCCCTGTCTTTCTAAACTCCATTTTTCTATCTCTTTAGAGTGATCAGGTTAATTTTATTGTCTTACTTTTTTACATTGTATAGTTGTTTCAATCATTAGAATTCATCTTTAATGAATATATTCAGCTTGTTTAGCTTATTTATTTATTTACTCGAATATTAGTTATTTTATTTGCATTAAATTGTAAAATCATCATTAAATAATGCTAATATAATTTAGCAATACGACTAACAATGTCGTTATCGTTATAATCCAAGTACTTACATAAAAATAGTTGTAATTATCAACATTACACACATTTAATTCTAGTATTTCTTTTCATTTTTTTTCTTTCTATGTTAATTTAATGTTCTAACCATTATTTTCTTTTCTTTTCTTATAGTTAGTCTAATTTTTTTTCATTAGCATTCTATTTCATTTTCATTTTCTATTCTTGTGACATTAATTTAATGCTCCATTTTTTTTAACTTAATATTTGTTTTTTAGCTTTTATTTTTTATTTTTTTTTTTATTTTTTATTTTATTTCTTTTAATGTAGTTTAATTTCCTCGTAATGTTTCATTTATTTTTCTTTTCTTCTTATAATGAAGATTTTTCCCTTTTAATGTTCCTTTTCCTCTTCTTTTTTTTTTAATGTAGTTTAATTTTTTTCTTACTAGTATTCCACTTATTTTTCTTTTCTTTTCTTTTTAATAGTAATTTACTTTTATTTCATAGTACTTATCTCATTTTTCTTTCCTTTTACCTTGTTAAATCCAAAAATCATAAAAAGATTCTTAAGTTATATTTTCTAAAAATGCAACTTTCTTCTCTTTTGTTCTCTTTTTTTTTTCTTTTTTCTTTCATCTCTTTTAAAATAGAAAATGTAAATAATTAGATTTTCTTTTGTTAAAATAGCATTTTTTTTTCTAACCCCTTTTCTTTCTAGTATAAGTTTCTTTTGTAAACTTTCTTTAGGATTTTTCATGCATCTTTTATTATTTCTTTTATTAATTCATCATGTTAACCTAATTTACTTTAATAATATACATGTTTTAGTTAATTTCTTCAAAATTATGTTTAGAATAGTTTAGCTTATTTTGTAACAATTCATGTTTAGATAATTTTAGCATATTTTTGTTTTTATATGCAAATCATGATAGTTAGTTTATTTTTTATGAATATTACATGTGGGAGTGTTCCATGTATTCTTTAGTTAGAAATTGCATGCCGTAGGACTTAAGAATTCATCCATTTATTTGTCCTAATTTGGTGTTCTATATACATATGTTATGTATTTTTTATATTTAATTTTGAATGTTCTCTCTTTACCTCCACTTTCTCTATTTGCATGCATTTGAGAAATCTTATCAAAGAACTAATGATGATTAGTAGAGGCCAAACTTATGGTTGGGCGAACGGGGTGCCTAACACCTTTTCTGATTCTTACCTTAGCCCCCAAACCTATTTCTCTGGTTAACGTTTTCAAGATCAGTAGCTATTTCTATTTTTCTTAGTTTTTCTCAAAAATTAAGTGGCGACTCTATTTTCAACAAAAAGGAATTTTTAAAATTTAGTTTTCAAGGTATTAAAAGATTTTTTAAACATCTTTGAATTTCCTTATTTTTGAAACATTTTCAAAACCCTCCAAATCCCAACGCCACAGCGGCAAGTCATGTTCAATGAAATTAATGCGCTTATTCGTAATAGCACTTGGAGTCTTCAACCTCCCTCTCCTTGTTCCAACATCGTCAGGTGTAAATGGGTTTATCGGATCAAACATTGTGCCGACGGGTGTTAAGAATATATACTGAAAAGTCATGCTTTTTAGATTTTTTATTCTTGATCCCTGGCATATTAATGAGAAACATTTGAGATATTTTTGTATTTGTGGTTTCATATTTATATTTGGGATGAATGAATGCATAATTTGTATATTCTGTCCAGTATTTGACTCGGTGCATGCTGCACGAAAATCGGGTCATTGGTTCTGACAGATTATACAGGTAGGCTCACAATCGCAATGGACCCGGACATTCTGAATTTGAAACGGCGGCATATATTCTGAATTTGGTACCTACTAAGGCAGTTCCCAGAACCCCTTTGGAGTTATGGACTGGGCG
>JAUMHN010195333.1:0-45897 GCA_032360265.1 Heliamphora ciliata
ATGATGCCTTTTCGATTCATATTCGATTCTTGATCTTTAATTGGTGTTTTCAAATGATGAAAGAGATATTTGATACGTGTAAAATCAGATGTGTTAGAGTCTTGCTTACTTTATACAGATCACTCTTTGATGATTTGGATCAAGGACTTAGCTTTAGCATCTATGGATTCCATCAAAATTTCTTGGTTCTTCTCTTCTTTCTTCTTCTTCCGTCTTCTTTCTTTTTCTTTCTTCTCTTCTTCTTCTTCTTCTTCTTCTTCTTCTTTTCTCTCTCTCTCTCTCTCTCTCTCTATATATATATATATGTATATGCACGAAATTTATGAAGAGAATGGGTGGGTTGGGTCTCTTTTTATAGGCAAAAGTTAAATAGAAAGCTTCCCAGGAAGTTTTTTCTTAACCATAGGTTAACTACCCTTAGTTACTTTAAATTTAACTTGAGTTTGTGAAACTTGCTCACCAAGTTTTGGCACATTCTCTTAGGTTAGCCACTTGAGTATATATATATATATATATATATATATATATATAATATCAAAATAATTTTCTTTATTTAATTATAGGAGAAAATTCAGGTATTTTCACATTGGTTCGTTTTCTTGATTTTTTTCGAGCGTGACTCTTGTCTTAAACGACTTGAACTTATAATTTTGAATTCTTATCCTCGGCATTAGAGTTTTAATATATGCTTGTGTGGTTCCTCTTCTTTCCCGGGTCTCGGGCTCGAAAGGTTAAACGATCTGGCCGATTATTCTTACCGAACTTAGGTTCGAGATTTCTTTTCTTTTGAGATGTTCTTTCTTTTGTATTTGTATCTTTGAGTTTGGGTTATTACACTCATCAAGATTTTCATTAAGAAAAGCTGTCTTGGCATCCATTTACCAGATTTTGTAATCGAAATGAGCAACAATGGATAAGAGAATCCGGATAAACTTAAGCATAGCTATCGGCAAAAAGGTTTGCTCATAATCGATCCGTTCTTTGTGAGTGAACCCTTTAGTAACAAGTCTAGCTTTGAAGGTTTCAACCTTCCTGTCTGCTCATCTCTTCCTCTTGTAGATCCATTTGCATCCAATGGGTTCTATTCCTTTAGGTGGTTCTACAAGTTTCCAGACCTGAATGGAATACATAGATTCCACCTCTAAATTCATAGCCCATTGCCAAAGATCTGCATCTTTTTCCTAAAATGCTTCATTATAGTTACAGGATTTTGTATCTAGTTCTACCGGGATCTTATCAAAAGATTCTCCCAAGAACATATATACCAATCATGTTAATAAATAATCCTCCCACTACGACGAGGCACTACCTATGTCTGTGTACTAGCAATAACATGCTGTGCTGAATCTGAACCCTATGCATTAGCACCTTGTTCTTGATTTATACTTATCCTGATAATCCTCTCACTACGACAAGGTAATGGGATATCAGTGATATGTTCTTCAATTCGATTGGTATTTTCTCTCTGTTCTTCTAGAACAATTTTGCTATAGGGCCTATGGTCCATAATATAATCATTTTCCAAGAATTGAGCATTGGTGCTAACAATAACCGTTTGATCCTTAGGATTATAAAATAAACTACCATTTGTTCCCTTAAGATACCCTACAAAGAAACAGACTTATGTCATCGGTTCCAACTTAACCGCGTTCTCTTTCAACACATGTGCTGGACACCTCCAAATTCGAATGTGTTTAAGGTTAGGCTTACTCCTGGTCCACAATTTTGTAGAAGTAGAAAGTACTGATTTAGAAGATACCAAGTTCAGAATATAAGCCACTGTCTCTAAAGCAAGTCCCAAAACGAATTGGGTAAACCTGAGTAACTCATCATGGACCTTACCATTTCCGTAAGACTCTTATTTCTTCTTTCTACTACTCCATTCTGCTGCGGAATGCCAAGTGTAGTAAACTGGGATGTAATCTCCTCAGATGATAAGTAGTCCTTAAACACTCCAAAGAGGTATTATCCACCACGGTCGGATCGTAGTGATTTAATACTTTTACCAAGACGCTTCTCCACCTCCGCCTTGAATTCTTTGAATTTCTCAAAGCAATCAGACGTGCATAAGTAAATGTATCCATACTTTGAGTAGTCATCAATGAAACTAATGAAATACTCAAAGCCATCTCTAGCCCAGATCGCCATAGGATCACACACATCAGAATGAACTAGCTCCAACGGTTCTTTAGCTCTATAACCTTTAGCCGAAAAGGACCTCTTGGTTATTTTATCCTCTAAGCAAGATTCACAGACTGAAAGTTCCTCCACTTCCAATGAACTCAAAGGGCCATCTGCTACCAGTCTATTTATCCTTTTTAGATTAATATGACCTAAGTATAAGTGCCAAAGAATTGTTTATTTCATTAAAGAAGGAAACTTTCTCTTATATGGTAAAATAGATGTGTTATTCAATTCAGTTAGTTGCAGTGTAGTAGAAATATGAGTAATAATATAAAGATCATTCACTAATATACCAGCACAAATAATTTGTTTATTATCCTTAATAACCACAATGTTATTAAAATAAACTAAATATCCATATTTAGCCAATCTAGAAATGGAAACTAAGTCCCTTCTAATTGAGGGTACATAAATACAATCTCTTAATATTAAATCCCGATTTCTACCAAAACTAAGAGTGACATCTCCCACTGCAACTGCTGTTACCTTTGTATTATTGTCCATATGTAGGTATATTTTTCTATCACTAAGTCGACGGGTTTCTTCGAACCCTTGCAACGAATTACAGATATGATTAGTTGCTGCCGTATCTACACACCAGGTATCAGTAGATAACACCACTAAACATATTTCCACAACTAGTGAACAGAAATTACCTTGTTTGTTCTACCTTCTGAGAAATACTAGACATAATTTTTTCCAGTGCTGTGTCCGGTTGTAGTGAAAACATCTGCCTTTCGACTTTTTCACACTAGCCCATGGCCTACTAACTATTTTAGAAATCGTGTATCCCTATTTTTGAACATTTTTCTTCTTCATACCTTTTGGTTCTGAGGAAGAACTTTTTTCTAAAACAGACACATTTCCTTGTATTAAAGGAATACCCTTCGTAGTTAAAGGTATATCCAAGTTACTTTTCCAGTCAACAAAATTCAGTCCCGTAATTTTTTTTAAAGTATTAAAGCGAATGGGTTGAAAGCCATTTTAGTCATGAAAATCACATAATTAAAAAGTCGTTAATTATGATGAGCAAAATTTTAAATTTATTTTAATTTGGTTCCTTCTATTATTTTAAAATTAATTTTCCAGCAGCCTGGTAACCTGAGAATAGCCTGTCTCGATGGGAGGACGTTTACTATCCTTCATAAAATCAAACAGGACAATTTCTTTTAATTTTACTATCTAGGCATCTGACCATGCCAAGTAAAGTTAAATAGCTGACATAGTTTCGGTCCAGTATATAATAGCAGCGACTCAGATGGAGAGAATACAATTATATACAACTAAGTGTTAACCATTACTTAATCCCAAATCAATCGTTTCACAATGAACCCTTCAGATGGAGAAGTGATCCACACTAACAATTATCCAGAATTATTCCTAAAGGAGATTTGTATTGTTAATACTGCAATTAATCTATCCAATGGGGAGGAAGGCTTTACTGTCAACATGCAGAGTTTAATTATATCGCCTACAAACTGGTGATAGAGACCGCAGAATTTATCTGTAAATAAATTTTCTCTCCCACTTAGATTTTTAAAATATTTTTTAGGGTTATAAAAATCCGTTTAATAATAATAAATTTATTAATTTCAAAAAATACATGATCTGAAAAAATTAAATATCTTCTCGTGTACACGATTCCAAATATTATAGTTTATCAAATCATCTTTTTGCGTTTAAATGCAAAACAAATAAAATTTAATAAATGCACAATTTTTAATTCAACTTTTCAGCTGAGGTAGTGATTAAAGACATTTATTTATTTAATTTTTTGTTTCACATTTTTTAAAAAATAATAATTTATTTCGAATAAATATTTTTTTATTAAATTAATTCAAAATCCAAAATTAATTCTCACGTTTTTTTAAGATGTCCAATTTTATAAAAAATCATTTTAAACGTGATATTTTGTAAAAAAAAAATATCTAAAACTTTTCATTTAATTAAAATTAATTAATTAAAAAAACTTAATTTTATTTTCCATTACGAAATATTTAATTAAAATCAAATTTTAGAATTAATTAAAATAATAGGATAAATAAAATAAATATGCAATCATCCACGCAGTTCTCACACACACACACACACACACATATATATATATATATATATATATATATATAAATAAACATGATATGCATATATCCCGATTTTATGATCCAAGTGAAACGCTGAAGCATTTCAGTCTCCCGAAGAAGATAAGCTAAAATAATTCTCTGTTATCTCTGATTTCTGTGTCCTGATTGCATCAGGCTTTTCTGATTCTATCTGATATATTAATATATATCTAATCAATCCCGTATCTATCAGAAAATTAACACCAAGTAGCCCCGGGAGTGAAAACAGCTAGCCACCAACAGCCACCAATGGCGTCGCCTTGTCGCTACCTTCAGGCGGCTCTTGCCGCCTGATCTGAGCTCCATTTTTTTACAAGCTTTATATAGTTGGAAAGCTCTCGAAATATAAAAAAATTTTGTCAAAAAATCAGTTGAAAACCTACCCAAAAAATGGCCGAACAAATTGCCCGAACCACATAAAATGCTGCTGGTCGCAATAGCACTGCGCTGCTAACTTCCCGAGGCTTTTTCAACCTCTTTCCAAACTCTGTTTTCAATATACTTAATACCAAAATAAATCTCTTGAAAAGTACTATTTTTTATGATAAAATCCACTCAAAAATAGCCAAAAAAGCTGTCGAAAAACTGCTCAAAGCTGCTGCTGCCGCACCCTAGCGCCGCCGCCTAGAATCGCCAACTTCTCGAGACTGTTCTGGCCTCATCCGAACTCTGTTTTTGATGTTCTTTATACCGTTGAAAAGATCTTAAAAAGTATAATCCTTTTGTCAAATAAATTGCTCAAAAACAGCTCGAAAAATTATCAAAAAATTGCCTGAAAGCTGTTACCACCGGTCTCCAGCGCTGTCGCCTTTAACTACTGCCCTTTTGGGCTTTTTTTGGTGCTTATTCGATGCTAGTTTTTTGTGCAAAAATAGCTTGAATATACAGCTACACGATTCTTGAAAGAATGCCTCAAAAATAGTTCCATAACAGCCCCCAAACCTTGTCGTCGGGTGCTGCCACCGCCGGCCTGTTTACTGCTTATTCGGATTGTGATTATGTTTAAAAAATATCCCTAAAAATAGTCCAAAAACGGCCTGACAAATCATCAAAATCGTCTCTGAATGGCCGCAGGCAAAGCCGTAGATACCGGGCTATTTTGGTATTTTTTTGCTATTTTAAACTTATTTTTATGCAATTTTTTGTACATAAATATCCCAAAAAGAACATCGAACAAATCATTTTAAACTACTAAAAACTCACCGCGATCCATGGCCCGTAAAATTCCGAACCACCGTTGGTGCTGCCTCCGTTCTTCGTGCTCTTGAATATGTTCAATCTGTTCTTAAATAATCTAAACAGATATTTAAAAATATAAAACTAGCTATTAAATCAATCATATGTCTCGAAGGCTCACATTCAATTTTTCTCGGTCAACTCCCGTGATTAAAAAATATAATCATCATTCACAAATCATTCAATTAAATATGAATTAATGAAGATAAAAAAATCGAGATTAGAATACCTGCAAAACAAAGTTAGCAACAGTTCTAAAACTACCCAGCCCCGATAACCGAAAACAAAAAATAAAACTGCTCTGATACCAATTGTTAGAGGTAAGATTGTCAAAATCTTTATTTTTGCAAATAATTAATAGAAAAAAATTTACTGGATTGACAAAAGCCAAAATGGGCTCCAAATAAAATTTTTGATGACGAACGATTAAAATAAAACCCGTGCATCCGAAGTTAATTTAGAAGATTACCTTTCTACCGGTCGAATCTTCAACTATGATTTGAATCCAAGTTGAAACTCCTGTAAAATCTTCTACTGTATTCTCTTATGAGATTCCCGGATATTGTGTGGGCTATAATCCTCCGAGAACTCGTACCGGCATGACCTGGACAGCTTTAGTTTTAAAGACAAGTTATAAAACTGGCCCAACCTACCCGCATATTTATAGGGCTATAATAGGGACTTGAGAAGTAATTATGAGTAAGACTTCCAGTGGAACACAGACACGTATTAGCGATTTTCGCAATTAAGCAAACCTCATAGTGGTATCTACAATTATGAAAAACTAGTAGCAGTTTCTGTAATTTTCATAAAATACTAAATTACAGTTCACACCACTAAAGAACTATAATTGCACTCTGACCCATATTCTCAAGACCATCTAGTATTGAGCTTCTGTTATTAAATGCTTACCATTTCTTCCCACGTTAAGATTCTTGATACCCGTAAATTAAAATTAATTACTGACAATTTAGTTTAATCAGCATCTCAGTATTTCTTAAACCTTTCCGCTTAACTTATTCAACCGTTGGATAATCAAATCCACCTTTAGAGTTTGGTTCGGTTAAAACTTATAAGCTTCCTTAAGGGGAAATCGTCAATCTTGATCTTTTAAAACGTGAATTTTGTCAATAATTAATATTTTTCATATAAATAATACCGCTATCCAACTCACCAGGAATATAGACCCATATAAGATCGCAACTTCTAATAAATTAAAATAACGAATATTAAATATATGCAAATCAATAAATATTTCAGGATTAAGAGGATAATCACTATTCATAATAACCTTGGGGTGCAAATTAATTTATATAGTCAGTATAAAATTAATTACCCAAAATATCTTATTCAATACACACAAAGTGTACTAGCACAGAAAGTCAGAACATAGACGACGCTATTATCTATTTTCTGTAACCAAGATAGGCCTACTAAAATTCTGTGCTACAGTCGTACCGATAGTATATCCATTTCTATCTAAACTGTGAATATAAAACTTATATTCTGTAAGAATATAAAATTTGATCTTTTGTGTACAAGTCGTACTCTACACACCAGATTTAAATATTATACAGAATATTGGGCATTCATGCATAACAAAAAAATGATATATATATACATTGCTCACAATGATTTTTATAAAATAGAAAATTAATTTTATTAAAATAAAATTAAATACTAAAAATATGGTTTTCAGTATACCAACTCTAACATTTTCTGTGGTATTTTTGACTCTTTTTTTTTTTAAAATAGCACTAATATCCAACAACATGTTGCTTCGAAGAATGCCTTGAAAACAGTCTCAAAAAAGCCACAAAAATAGCCCCAAACAGCCTGCGCCGTCGTCGGAAACCATTGCCTGTTTTCTTCTATTTTTATCGCTGTATGGTCTAATTTTTTTTATGATTTTTAGATAGTATTTTATGATATTTTTTACTACTATTTTATACCTAAAAAATTGCTCAAAAATTAGTCCAAAAAATGTCCCGAAAAATCAACAAAATTAGCCCCAAACAGCCATCGGTGGTGGCAATTTTTGTCAATTTTTGCGGCTATTTTTGAACTTATTTTACTGCTGTTTTTAATGCATAAATCCTGCAGAAACTTACTAAAAAAATCTATTTTAAAACTATTAAGAAATCACCGCGATCCGTGGCCCGTAAAACCCAGAAACACCGCCAGTGCCGCCGCTTGTTCTTCGTATTTTTGAATATTCAACCTGTTCTTAAATATTCTAAACTAATATTTAAAAATAAATAATTGCTATTACATCGAAAATCTATGTCCCGTAGACTTACATTCGATCTAGAAAAAACTTAAATTATCACGATAAACCCTCATGATTAAAAAAAATAATTATAATCATCATCCAAACCATTCAATCAAACATGAATAAAAGATAATCATAAAATCGGGATTAGAACGTCTGCAAACAAAATTAGAACGGTTCTAAATCTACCTGGCTCTGATAAACTGTAAACAAAAAATAAAATGGCTCTACTACTAATTTTTGGAGGCAAAACTACCAAGATAATTGTTTTTGTAAACGATTTTTTGATAAAAAATAACTGGATGAACAATCGCCGAAACATTCTTCAGATAAATTTTTTTGATGTCGAATGATCAAAATAAAACCCGTACCACCACAGTTAATTTAGATGAATACCTTTTCGGTCGATTCTCCAACTACGAATTTGATTTCGAGTTGAAACTCCCGTCAGACTTCTACTGTATTCTTTTATGCGATTCCCGAACGTAGTGTGGGCTATGATTCTTCAAGAACTCGTACTGGCAGAACCTAGTCAGCTTTAGTCTTAAAGACAAGTTATGAAGTTGGTTCAGCCTATTTGCATATTTATATGATTACAAAGGGACCTGTGGAGTAATTATGACAAAAACTTCTAGTGTAACCCAAATACGTATTCAAAAATTTTCGCAATTAAGCAAACCTCTCAACGGTATCTATAATTATGAAAATCTTACATCAGTTTCTACAATATTCATAAAACACTAAATTATAGTTCACACCACTAAAGAATTGTAACTGCACTCTAAGCCACAATCTCAAGACCATCTTACATTGAACTCCTGTTATTAAATTCTTAACTTATCTCTCCACGTTAAGATTCTCGATCTCCACCAATTAAATTTAATTACTAATAATTTAATTTAATTGGATCTTTAAATTCCTTAAGCACTTTCGCTTAACTTATTTGGCCACCGAATAATCAAATCCATCTGTAGAGTTTGACCCGGTCAAAACATATAAGTTTCCTTAAGGGGATATCGTCAATTCTGATCTTTCGAGACGTGGATTCCATCAATAATTAATATTCACCATATAAATAATATCGCTATCCAACTCACAAGGAATATAGACCCATAAAAAATCGCACCCTCTATTGAATCAAAATAATGAATATTAAATATACGCAAATCAATAATTATTTCATGATTAAGAGTACAAGCACTCTCATAATAATCTTGAAATGTAAATTAATTTATATAATCAATATAAAATTAATTATCCTAATGTGTCACATTCAATACACACAAAGTGTACAAGCACAGAGAGTCGGAATAATAGACGACGCTATTATCTATTTTTTGTAACAAAGACAGGCCTACTAAAACTCTGTGCTAGGGTCGTACCAATAGTATGTCAATTTTCATCTAAACTGTGAACAAATACTTATATTCTGCAAGAACTTAAAATCTGATCTTCTGTGTGCAAGTCGTACTCTACACACCAGATTAAATACTATATAGAATAAAAGACATCCATGCATAAGATTAAAGAAATATTATTTCATACATTGCTCATTAAGATTCTCATAAAATAAAAAAATAATTTTATTAAAATAAAATTAAATACCAAAAATATAATTTTTAGTATACAATCCTAACAATCCAAGTTTAGGTGAGTCAGGGTCAAATAAAGTTTCAATGTAACACTCCGGTTCGAACCCTAGTAGTAACCACTTAGATTGTAACAACCCGATCCGGATCCTAGTTGTAATAGCCCGGACTGTAACTACTCGCGAAAATATCTAAGCCCAAACACTAGTATTAGTAACGGTTAATTGACGAGAACTTAGGTTGCTATATGAACAATGAAAAAACCTAAGTAACCCAAAATCCTAATTTTGATCCGAAAACCCTAAAAAGGATCAAATACTCAGCGGTAAAGCCCTAACACTTAGAAAAGTCTCGGAATAGCTTAAATTAAGTAAATAACATAAAATATAAAATTAAAAATAAAAAATTCTCATAATTAAGGTAAAAAATGACTATTTTGCCCATAGTGTAGTAAAAAGTCCCAAAAATTCAAAATTTGACACATGGACACACAAAATTAGATATTTATATATAATTAATTAAGAAAATACAAAATAACAACAAAAATGGCCAAATTACCCTTGCATTGCCAGACACCTAGGAATTTGTGCCCAAAAAGCTACTTTTTGCCTTTTTTAAGCTTAAAAATGAGAAAAAAATGTATAAATTAAGCATTATTCTGACCTAATACTTTTTATACAAGTAATATATATACTAATATAATAATATAGGTCAACAAAAGCAAGCAAAGAATTATTTAAAATCTTTACACAATAAATAAGTCAAAAAGTCATTTTTTGCGAAACTTGCTTAATTTGCTTAAAAGCTTACACTTATTTATTTAATTGCTATCAAAATTATGATAAATCATGGAAAGACTAAATTAATTATAAATACATTAATATAATAGGTTTTAGTAGGTTTAGGTACATAAAATTAATATTTTATACATTTATATACACAAAAATGTACCAAAATACAAATTAAAACCCAAATTAGTTACCAATCAGCTTTTTAGTCTCCCAATCACTGCAGAGCTGAATATATATCTGCCCCAAAACTGATTTTGTAAGCCTCAAGCCCCTCCCACCTCCCATGCAACCAATGAGGATCAAAGAAAATTTAAAATTTAAAATCTTGTAATAATTAATCCTCAATTGCATTTTTTTCTATAAAAACAAGGCCTAACCCACCATTCTCCATATACACATTCGGCTGAGAGAGAGAGGGAGAGAGGGAGAGAGGGAGAGCAACTACAAAAATCATCTAAGTGTTCTAAGAGAGAATAAGAAAGAATGAAGGAAGAGGAAGGAGTAAAGGATCAAGGAAGGAGCATTGGAGTTAAGTCCTATTCTCCTTCAATCTTGTAGCATCAAAAGAGGTAAGTAACTCCTTCAAACCCTCTGATATTCTCTTCTAAGATACCCCTCAATCCGTCTCTATAACAAACCCTAAGAAAATAAAACAAAGAATAAGTCAAAAAGGCGTCATAGGAGTAGAAGATGGGTTGTTTGTGTGAGATTGTGCTTTGCATATGTTTGCATGTATTTATTTTTGAGTTTTATGGCCTAAACATGTTCTGGAGTTTTGGTTTATGTGAACTTATAACATGCATGCAAAGAAAATATGTCACAAATGTACACAACATAAGCTAGGCAATCAAAACCCTAAGTAGACTGATTTTTCTGGACTTACATACTTTCTGCCTCCAACTTTAAATCATCATAACTAAATGTAGAAAAATCGTCTTAATGTGAATTTTATGTCTAGATTTAGATTTTTAAGTTATTTTTCATACAAAATTGATTTGAAGTGATTTCGTTGCGTAGAACTCCAGATATCTCTTTTTTTTCAAAAAGTGTCAGATCTTGTTGATAACTCTGAGTTGCAGACCTAAAACCCCTTCGTTAGAGTGAGAACCGAGCTTAGGCCGAAACATAAAACTAGTAGAGGTCCTATTTATCTTTCTGTCCACCAAAAATGAGTTAACAATATGAAGTCTTGATAGGTCAAAAGCTTCCCAAAGTCACTGTTAAGGTTTAGTGACTGACAGACCTCTCTGTCATAAATTTTTGTGAGAACCAAAACCTAACTTTTTAGAAGCCACATCCAAACGTGGTAAAGATGGAAAATGTAGCTAACATATTAAACTAATTATTGAGCGACAATCAGCTCAAAATACCTTGGATGATACCCCAAAGGTTTTGAGCATTCTCTGTTAAAAATACACTATGCTGACCCTTTTTAGGCTGACTGAACTCTTTTTTATAAATTGGCCAAATTCTCAAACTTTTTCCAAATAACTTGCCCTAACTCAAAGCATGAAACAGAGCCATATTTCTCTGTAAATATCAGAGCCGTAGCCCTTGAATTTATGCCCCCAAATAGTGGCCAACAGAAACTCAATTTCTATGTATTTCTCTGTAAATTGCTGAACTATTTTTATTTAAATAAAATAAATGACCCCGTGTCGTAAGATCTAACATTAGTTATAAACATGAAAGTTGTAGAAAATATTTTTATCTAATTGGTGTTAAAATATCAGAAGTTAAATATATGTGTATGTACTTCAAAATGCTATCGTAATTTTAAAACTAGCAATTAAACTTGTACCTAAATTGGCTAAGTGTTTGATTGGTGTGTTATTTATGAGACTTGAGTATGTGAAACTTATATGAACTTTGTGAGTAATTGGTATTTGAAAATGATGCTTGATGAAATGAACTCATGCAGATAATTCGATTTTATACCACATGAACTATGGTTATGCTTTGCATGCTTGTGCATATTGCTTTAGCAAGTTGTACCATGTACTATGTCACGTTTATACACCATGCAATAATTAGTTGTACACAAGAGGCATATTGCACATTCATGGGCATTCCTACTTGGGTTATGAAAGTCCTTCGTACCTTTCAAATTGGGTTGGGAATCATTGTTAAGTGGTTGTGGGTCAAGGGCATCCCCGGTTGCCATGTTTGGAAATGAAATTAGAGGTTTTTATTGTAAAAAGGAGATTTAGGCACCATGGGTTCGTCACGAGCTTTAATTTATACCTTGGGTTGATACTAAGCGAGCGTTCTAGTTTTTAATGTGGGTAACCCCATGAAGTCCCATCACGGCATTGACAATAAGTCCCTGAGGAGGTAATAATATAAAGTTCCATCGCAGCATTGATAATAAGTCCCTAAGGTGGCCATAATATAAAGTTCCATCACGACATTGACAATAAGTCCCTGAGGAGGCAATAATATAAAGTTCCATCACGGCATTAACAATAAGTCCCTGAGGTGGCCATAATATAAAGTCCCATCACGGGCGATGACAATACGTCCCTGAGGAGGCAATGACAACAAGTCCCATCACGACGATGACAATAAGTTCCTAAGGCGACAATGATGATAACAAGTCCATACAAGTAATAGAAATAAGTCCTAAAGTGGAACTCTTATTTTTATTTCTGGATACAAGTCAGGTTGGGCATCTGCATTGCATTCATCTACATCACGCACTCACACTATTATTCTACTCTGTGCTCACCCTGTTGAAAATGATAATTTGCCTATATCTCTGCACCCTTAACTTTGCATTGGGTGTTATACTATATATATTGTAGAATATCTTGTCATGAGTTTGTTAGACGGTTTAAGAAATTTGCTTCTGGGCTTCGGCGCATGGCATTCGTGCCACAGGTGAAGAAGAAGAACAGTTCGAGGAAGGCACGTTTGTTGAGGAAGGAGATTTTGAAGAAGGGGGAGTGTAGCAGGAGCAGGACAATCCCAACGATGCAGTTTGAAGATGTAGAATATTTACTTTTGATCTTTTGTTCAGTTTTTCACGAACATAATGTAACTTTTGTTAAGCTTTCTGGATGACTGTGCTTATTAAATATTTTGAACAACTCAGAACTGTTAATGAGTAGTAACTATCCTATATATCTATGAATGTTCGGCTAGAATATGTCCTTTATTTATAGGTACATATGCCCTGACATACCCGGGGAACGGGGTGTCACATTCAATATCGGTAGTCAATTTCTTGATGCTTCAATAGGGTGTCGGCGTCGAGGTTCGTACTATCTCGTTACTTCGACAGGGCATCTCTCACTGTAAATTCTCTTTTTTTGAAAAACGTACCATGGGTATGGTGTTTATAGAATTTTTCAACCAATGAGATGCTGATACGTTTTGGGACACGTCAGGCCATTTGGAGTTGGTGATCGCCAGGTTTGGAGTGAGCGGTCGTCACAAAAATTAAGCTTCCAAGGGTTTCCTATGGCAGTCGCCACAATGAAGTTGGCAACCCCATAGTTCAAATGTGGCGGTCGCCACTTTAGCTAGGGTTTTCAAAAGGTTCTTGTGTAGGTTGCCACAATCAAAGTTGGCCGTTCAAGGTGATTTCACTGGTTTGAAGGTTTTGATCATTGGGTTCAAATCACTGAGCTTTGATCACTTCTCGAGGATCGTTCAAAAGCACTGTTCCACTTATTTTCATCATCAGATACACTCGGATCAACCTAAGATTAGCGGGATCAAATTAGGGTGTTTACAGTTGCCCCTCTTTGATATAACTTGCATAGCAACGCGTGATGTAAGTTATATAAAAAATTCAGAGACAACATCCATTTGACTGAGCCGTCAATCTTAGGACAGAAATACACATGCATGCATAAAATGTTGGTCATACTCGAATTTTCATCGAGTTGCCTACGTACCCCTTTGTTAGGGATCAGACTAAAATATAGTTCTTGAAACAAATAGACAGATGCAAGATACTAAACATGATGCAGATGCTAACATGATGCAAATACTGGTATGATCAAACAATTCCTAAAGATCGAGTCAAAATCTAAAGGGAGTACAAACAATCAAACAAGTCAAAGATCGGGTCAAGATCTAAGAAATCGACTAGGTATAAAATAATTACAAGAATTGAGTCAAGATCCTAGAAATTATCTTAACCAGAAAACAACAACAAATTAATAGATCGAGTCAAGACCTTAAAAATTTAAGACGAGGCATGGGATAAAAATAATTAAAAGCCGAGTCAAGACTTAAAACTATTTTTACTAGAAGGATAACCTCGAATTAATAGGTCGAGTCAAGACCTAAAAATTCGGAACGAAAACGGAATAAAAATAATTAAAAGCTGAGTCAAGGTTTGAAACTATTTTTATCGAAAGGATAACCATGAATTAATAGGTCGAGTCAAGACCTACAAAATCGGAACGAAAATAGGATAAAAATAATTAAAAACTGAGTTAAGGCTTAAAACTATTTTAATCGGAAGGGCAACCACGAATTAATAGGTCGAGCCAAGACCTAAAAATTCGAGACGAAAACAGGATAAAAATAACTAAACAGTCATATGAAGACTTTAAAATTAAATTTATCGGGAGAAAATCATAAATTAATATGACACAATCAAAGCAAGTTTCTAAAATTATTTAAGGAAAACACACAAGATTTAAAAATCATTTTTATAGAAAAACACACAAGATTTAAAAAAAATTTATAGAAAAATACACAAGATTTAAAAATTATTTTAGAAAAACAACCAAGATTTAAAATTTTAAAAAATACACAAGATTTAAATAACAAAACACACAAAAACAAAACACACAAAACACTAAAAATAAAATAAAATAAAAAAAACAAAACAAAACACACGAAAACACACAAAAACAAAAATAAAACACACAAACAGGCCCCCCCCCCCCAAACCCAAAACATAATTATAGCGAATTGATATGTAACTGCCAATTTCAGAGTTGTCGATCATTGGGTCCAAGCCCCAAGGATGTGACATGACCGTTTACCAAGTGACGGTCGCCACAACAGTTCTCTTCTGATATGGCGGTCGCCATGTGGTGCTTCATAATCTTGGCGGTCGTTGACATTGAAGATGGCGACCACCACCTCTAGACGCGCACAAGGCCCCCAGACCGCGTGGGTTAGGCCTCACTTACATCCTTTGCTTCTCTCTCAAGCTCCTTCACTCTTCTCTCGAACTCTCTCACCTTCCCTCTTGTTTCCTTGTGACCTTCGAGCTCTTTCTTCTTACTTTACTAATCATGGCGGGACACAGGCATCTTGATGAAATCTCGGGGGTTCTGCAGGGTTCTTTTGCGGGTGAAAGCTCCACTATGGGCACCCTTGGGGGCACGACCACCAGTCTCCTTACCAACGGGGTCACCACCACTCAGCCCTCTGTCGCGCTGGGGACGATGGACGCCCTTGCTCTTGAGGCAGAGCGTGCCTCTCGTCGTGCTGTTGAGGATGAGGCACGGGCAGCTGTCGAGGCGCAGGTAGTTGCAGATGCTGCTGCTGGGGCCGAGATCACATATTTCCTTGATCCTCATGTGAGAGAGGTTCTTCCCACACCCTTCAATCCACGCACCTACGCTACGGCACCCCACCGCTTGGGCCCAGGTGAGATGAGCGCTACGAGCCTCCAATCGATGCCATTGCTGCTGACGTTCTCCTTCAGGAATCGGACCAGTATATCTCATGCCAGCATCGTTTGGTAGGTTCCCTTATCTCTTCTTTTTAGTATCAAAGCATGTTTTACTTTTATATCTCAAACATAGATGCATGTATAGGATCTCCTGTGACTTGTTATTATGATGTGATGTATAAGATAACTGTATGCAATATTGAGATCTATTAATGAACCGGACATATAAAATATGTAATCACATTAAAAGAACAAATCTGGACACTAGACTGAAAAACTAGTTGGGTACTTGTGCAAAGGAGATTGTAAAACAGTAGGGACACTAGAGTTAGGGTTTAGATGCAAACAATAAATGGGGTGATTTATCATTTTTATTTTTTTTAGAAAATCACAAAAATTTAAGGGGATGGTTTTTCAATTTTTTATTTTTTTTGAAAATCACAAAAACGTAAGGGAGTGGTTTTTCATTTTTTATTTTTGGGAAAAAAAACATAAAATCTAAGGGGGATTTTTTCATTTTTATTTTTTGGGGAAAACATCGAATCAAAGGGGGATTTTTTCATTTTTACTTTTTTTGAGGAAAACATAGAATCTGACGGGAATTTACATTATTTTTATTTTTTGGGGAAAACATAGAATCTAAGGGGATGATTTTATTATAAATATGTGGGGGAGTTTATCAATAATCAAATAAAAACTAGGAGGGGTTTGTAAGAAAGATTTGCTTGGTGCACCAGGGCTTAGGGTGCCTAGTCTTCTTATAAGACTTGAAAGAATTAAAGGATCGTCATACACAAACGAATCTAGGGTTAAAAAGTTTTGCCTGGCGCACTAGCACTTAGAGTGCCAAGTCTTCTTCTAGGGCTTAAAAGAACTGAAGGATCGTCGCACACACACGAACCTAGGGTTAAAAAGATTTGCCTAGCGCACCAGGGCTTAGGGTGCCTAGTGTTCTTGTAGGGCTTGAAAGACCCAAAGGATCGTCACACATACATAAGCATAGGGTTAAAAAGATTTACCTGGTGCACCAGGGCTTAGCGTGCCTAGTCTTCTTCTAGGGTTTAAAAGAACCGAAGGATCGTCACACACACACGAACCTAAGATTAAAAAGATTTTCCTGGCGCACCAGGGCTTAGGGTGCCTAGTCTTCTTCTAGGGCTTGAAGGAACCAAAGGATCATCACACGCACATAAACCTAGGGTTAAAAAGATTTGCCTAGTGCACCAGGGCTTAGAGTGCCTAGTCTTCTTCTAGGGCTTAAAAGAACCGAAGGACCGTCATACACTCACGAACCTAGGGTTAAAAAGATTTTTCTAGCGCATTAGGGCTTAGGGTACCTAGTCTTCTTCTATGGCTTAAAAGAACCAAAAGATCGTCATACACACATGAACCTAAGGTTAAAAATTTTTTCCTGGCGCACCAGGGCTTAGGGTGCTTAGTTTTCTTCTAGGGATTAAAAGAACTGAAAGATCATCACACACTCACGAATCTAGAGTTAAAAAGATTTGCCTGGCGCACCAGGACTTAGGGTGCTTAGTCTTCTTCCAAGCATTAAAAGAACTGAAGAATCGTCACACACACACGAACCTAGGATTAAAAAGATTTGTGTGGCATACTAGGGCTTAGGGTGCCTAGTTTTCTTTTAGGGCTTAAAAGAACCGAAGGATCGTCACACACTTACGAACCTAGGGTTAAAAAGATTTTCCTGGCGCACCGGGGCTTAGGGTGCCTAGTCTTCTTCTAGGGCTTACAAGAACTGAAGGATTGTCACACACACACACACAAACCTAGGGTTAAAAAGATTTACCTTGCACACCAGGGTTTAGGGTGCCTAGTCTTCTTCTAGGGCTTGAAAGAATTGAAGCGTCGTCACACACACACGAATCTAGGGTTAAAAATATTTACCTGGTGCACTAGGGCTTAGGGTGCCTAATATTTTTCTAGGGCTTAAAAGAACCGAATGATCGTCACACACACACAAACCTAGGGTTAAAAAAATTTGCCTGGTACACCAGGCTAAGGGTGCCTAGTCTTCTTCTAGAGCTTGAAAGAACCAAAGGGTCGTCACATATATACGAGCCTAGAATTTTTTATTACTTTATGTATTTTCTGCATATTTTTTGCATTTCATTTACTTTGACTACTCTTATATATTCTCCTCATCTTCTTCTTTTTAGGTTGGCCAGTATGCCAGAGTGTTTGGTGGCTCCGTCTCTGGTGAGGTGTTGGAGTGGTATGATGCCCTCCCCACTCCTAATTGGGATTTCGTTGATGCCTCCGGCTTTGCTCGGTTCATACCCTTATTGGGTAGGACGAGCAATGATTGGGTTTGGCTGACCGCCCCTGGCAGAGAGGTGGTAGGATACCACCAACACCTTTCACTTCACCACATTCGAGACTACACTGATGCCTCTTGATTTCGCCATGATCACTAGCATCCGGGTCAAAGGAGCTCCTATTTCATTCGATCCATCCATCGCCCACTCAGTCGATGCCTTGACCTACCTGCTTGGCGCTGTTCCCGTCCAGATGGATAAAGACAGAGTCAGGTATACCTAGTTCTTCGAGCACTTCTGCCACTTCTACTGCGCCGAGCCTCGTCACTTCAAGTGGGTTGCTTGCGGCTTTCTTCTATACATGTTTGATACCTCATTATTTTCAAACAAGGAGAATATCGTGCATCTACACTATCTCGGCGCCCTCGCCTGCCTTAACCGAGTTGCTTTATACAACTGCGGAGGAGCTGCTCTGGCTATGCTTTATGGCTCGATGAGGGCCTTGACCAGATTCCCCCACAAGCTTAGCATTGGGGGATACTGGAGCGTCTGGGAGGTATGTTTCAGTTTTTACAAACTGTTCATTCATTTATTCTGTTATATGTTATCTGCTATTCTACTGACATATTCTCTTTACAGCTTTGGAGTTATGAGTTCCTCAGGCTTTACATCCCGGCAAACTCCTCTGCCGACCTTCTAGTTATTCCCCGTGTAACTTGGTGGGCCTGAGGTCTGAAGGGGAAGAAGACCAGAGAAAAGGACTTGGACAGATTTTGAGCTTTTTTAGATTGACTGACCCCCAGACCAGGTACCACTTCTTGCTCTATTCTCAACTTATTATCTATTCACTGCTTACTGTACTATACATTGTTCTCAGTATTGCACCGTTCACTGCTCACTGTACTGATCACTGTTCTCTATACTATTTACTGCTCACTATACTGCTCCCTATTTCCTGTTCTCTATACTGTTCACTCCTCACTATACTTCACTATATTCTGTTTACTGAACACTATTCTTTATTCTCTGTACTGTTCACTGAATTGCTACAGGTTCACTGGGATGTCTAGTAGGGGATAGAGGATTGGGTTGGCGAGGATTTGATGTGCAGCCGTGGTGCCTCTTCGATGCGGATCTTGTTGGAGGGCCCTTTCTATCGAGAGTACTACTTGGCAGAGAGGGTGGTTTTCCAGTCCTTAGGTCTCGATCATTTTAGGATTCTGGCTGCTCCTCCAGTTCGTATGCGCCAGACGGATCATTTGAGCCGAGTCGACATGCTACTGGAGATGATGGGGACCCATGCTACAGAGCTGCTTGGACCTGAGGGGGAGGACCACACGACTTGGGCTCAGGCACACTTGTTAGGACCATTGGGTCCTGGCTCGGCTGTGCCTACTAGCAAAAGGAGGGGACGAGCACCAGAGGCCGTTCTTGAGGTTGTTGCTGCTAGAGCTGTTGGTGTTGGTGCTGGTGGTGCTACGCTGCTAGAGCTGCTACCACTGCTGCTGGAGGACCTGGAACTACTAGAGCTGGTGCTGAAGAGGTGATAGGTCCTGAGATCCCATGGGATATTCAAACCGTGGTGTACGGCTACCCTTTCCCTCTTCTAGTCCCAGTTCCACCAACGTCCGAGTTTAGAGCTAAGATTGGCCAGGTCTATCTTTTGTTCTTTCACCTTTCTTTTAGTTACTTCTTTACTTGTCTACTTTTCTTGAACTACCCTTTTTTTCTTTACAGATTAATCAGGCATGTTTGGATCGTGTGGTACTGATTCTTACGGGTCAGAGGGCACTGATTCGTCAGCTAAATGCCACCGTACGAGCAGATGGCATTGCTTTTCCCTCAATATCCATAGTGAGTATCTCATAACCTTTTAACTTTTTTGTACATTTCTATATTGAGTTCTGATCATTATTTCCCTTTAACATCTTCCGACACCAGCCACCGATATCATATAGCTGCAGGCACCGGTCCGGCCTCAGGTTCCAGTCCAGACTCCATTACGAGGTCGTGGGTCCTATGCCTCCATCTCTAGAGCTTGCTCTAGGGGGTCCGTCTCTTCTCCTAGGAGCCGTTCTCGCATCATATCTTCTTCTTCAGATTGCGGGGATGACAGTGATGACCTAGAGATTCTTTTTAAGGATACCAGCATAAACGATGTCGGGAGTTCTTCTCGTCGAGTCTATGGAGATATTGAGAGAGAGAGATCCCCCTATGACACATTCTATTATATACATTTGATACATTTGGATTTATGAGCATGCGTGCCCCAATTTATTTGTTTTATGGGCCTAGGTGCCCCTATTTCACATACATTCTGACATATTTGGGCCTTTGTGCCATTCACTACATTTTGCATGACTTTCTTTATTTACTTGTTTGAACTGCTTTGCATGATACAATGGTAAGAATGTTTCATCCCAGCATAGAACACAAAACTGCAAAATAAAAAGTACAAAATAGGGTGCCTACCACCTTTAAACATGGTGGTTGCTGGGTCTGAAACTGGTGGTTGCCAAAAAGTACAAGAGTAAGGTGGCGGTCACCATGTTGTAAAGGTGGCGGCCTTGTACTGTGTACTTTTATCATGGCAGTCCCATACTCTAAGGTGGTGATCGCCACAATAATTGTACTTTTTCTGAACTTTTTGATGTCCAGTCTTCTCCTACCTTATAAATACAAACCTTAGGGTCCCCATTTTCTGTCGCTTTCATCAAGATGAATTGCTTCCATGGCTCACTTTTTGCATGGGTTGAAGAGTTTTCCCATATTGAATGTCTTAACTTTGCCTCATTTGGCATTAATTCCTTGTTCTGGCTAATGACTGTAAAGATTGATGAACCACTACTATGGGCAGCTGCATAACTATGGGACCCACAATCTCATGTCTTTCGCTTTGGCTTTGAGGAGCTATGCCCTACTGTAGAGGAGTTTACTGCCATTTTGAATCTGACCGCGACGAAATCTGTAGTTATACCAACTTTCTTCCTTTCTAACCGTCAGTAAATAATACAACTTTGTGGTTTGTCCAAAATGGAGGCTTCCCTTTTGACATCCGATGACTGCCTCAATATCCCATGGATCATAAATAGATTTCGTCCTACTGGCGATCTTAGTGATCTTGGCTTTCAGTTACGGCATCGCTATGCTATGTGTTTCTGCCTCCTTGCTCGGTACCTTCTCATTCCATCTAATGGATGAGTCAACTGCTCACTGGTTGATATTGTGGGTTAGATGTGGTTGGGGTAAGACTTCATCCTGCTGGTTCTGGCCAAGACACTGATTGGCCTGGACGCTGTTCATCGCGGCGAGACTACTACCTTTGCTGGTAGTCTCTTACTTCTTTAGGTAAACTCAACACCTTTCACACTGTTGCTAAAACATACTTCCTTTGATAGTTGCATCCCACTTGCCTCTTTCACGAGTCTTCGATGATCAATTCATCAACTCCCCAGTCCTCAAAACTTACATCAAGTAGGTAGCAGAGAATCGTGAAGGGTAGCTTCCTCTGTCGGAGTTCCTTCATTGTAATCTCAAGCATATTTGCAGTGCCTCCTCCCACTTGCCTCTTCTATGAGTCTTCAATGATTAATTCATCCACTACCCGGGCCTTTGTCAGGGGCCCTTCTGCTGCGCCCTCAAAGGGGTCCGTTTCATCCCAACTCAACCATGATGGGAGCATTCATGCCAAAATGCACCTAAAATTATTGCACGCTCATATTTTGTCATATACTTTGATATCTTCCGAGGTCGCCCTCTCAGCTCCCCTGTCGATCCCCTTCTACCCCTTCATCTAGTTTAGGTTCGGGCTTCAAGGGCTCATCATCATATCCTCCATTCATCTCATAATCCTCGTCGACCATCTAAGACTCCCTTCCAATCTTCTCTTCTTTGCTTTATTTCCTTGCACAGCTTTCCTCTTACTGATTTCTCTTTGGCTTTACCTTTTTACTCTCTATTGCAGATCTAGCTAATAGAGAAGGTGAACCTTATGCAGAAACCACATATAGATGGGTACAGTGCTGTGACTCTCCTCTACCACCCTTATTATCAGATATGTGGTACTAAGGTAGCTTAGCGGCAGTATCTCTCTTCTCTGTCAGACCCAGACATTACTTGGCAGTGTTCTTGGTGACGGATTCCTACCACGACCTTGACTACTATGGACCATCCGGTGTCCTATTGATCGGCTTACGACTGTCCATTATCTATTGTCCACACCAGATCATGTGTCAGTTTGGTCGGAGCCATATTATCTTCCATGGTGTTCAGGATCGTTTATATTCGTCTTCACTATGAGCCCCATTTTTGGCAAAATACCAAGAGGCTTGGCCATCTCGTTCCCTGATGGAGATATAGGAGTTGCAATGTCCAAAACTTTCTAATGAGTACAAGGCATGGCTAATCCAAGACAGAGAGAAAAGAGACAAAGAAGAAGGAAAATAGGAAGCGAAGAGGAGAAAGATTTGAGGAATCTTGCTTTGTTTTTCAGATTTCATAGCCTTCTTTTTATTATTTTTAGAGTTTCGGACTTGCGCGCCCACCTTTTGTTTTTAAAATTTTGTAACCAATGCCGAAATGAAATAGTCCACTTTATGTTAAAAAGGTCCCAAGTTATTCAAAGTTTTTTGATTTTGCAATTAAACGACTTCATTATCAAAATTCAAAGATAAATTTACATTGATTTTACTTGGATTCAAAGATGATAAAACAAAGAATGTGGCAGAACTTCTTAAAAGAAGCTGCCTAAGCGAAAGATACGAAAAGCGGTGCACGAAAATGAACGCCGTCTTAAAAAAGGCCGGGTGTGTGCGAAACATGGTGAGATTGAAGGTGCGATTTTTTATTTCGTGCTAGGGTCCTCTTCAAGCTTTAGCGATGAAGACAGACTACTCTGGTATGGTTTAGGTGAAGGTTCCAGGTAGGGTTTTAAAGTCTAGTGAGGGCTCGACGAAGGCTCGTCCTCCCTCAAGTTTAACGCAGACTCAACCTGGGGGGGTGCGCGAGTTCCCCTGCTGGAAGTTCTCTGGTGAAATTGAGCCAAAATTTCTCAGAGACACAGGTGTTGAGTACGATTCAGAAAGCTCAAGTCCAGTTTGAATAGGCGCTAGAATCTGAGATTGCTAGGTCGAAATCTAGAATAAGCCCTATTCGCGAGGAGGTTTTTGAAGACCTCCGTGTCTGGCTTGCGCTGCTGCTGCGAGAATCTAACACGAGAAAATTATTTAGTGATGTCAACATGCACAAAACTTCCCCTCGGGACTCTGCTGCTGGGAGAGCCGAGGAGAACATTGAGAATCGAAATCCAGAGGAATTTAGTGATTCAAATAAAGTGAATTCAGGGGAAGCTCCAATTAAGCAGTTTAAAAAGGGGGTTTTGTTCAGAACGAACATGTTCGGGCTAACACATTCAAACCTCTTCTGTCAAGGGGTAGGGGTGGTGGGCGTGGCCTGTTCCGGGGAGGTGCTCGGTTGGAAGGAAGGAATTCTCGGTCCTAGACTCCTATGGCAGAGCCGCTCAGTTCGACAGAGGTGACTGTAGGGGCTACGGCTAGTAACAATGAAGGCAAGGTGTTTGACAAATTGCCCCAACCGAAATCTTGCGCCTCTTTGCTTATGAACCGAAGTATATCCAGCTCTAATCTTGAATTTGTTGATTCTAAGGACCCTAACCATCCTGGGGTTGTCAAAATTGCAGGTGATTTAGTTAATGACAAGCCTTGGGAGCCTTGCCTTGTGGGATATTTTTTAGACATCGACATGGCTTTTGGTTTGGCTAGAGCCACGGCCAGAACCTTATGGGGGCAAGAGGGTTTGATGGAAGTATATGGTACTGGCAAGGGTTCTTACATCTTCATGTTTCATAGTATAGAAGCTATAGAGACCATTCTAGACAAGGGCCCTTGGCATTTCTCAGGTAGACTCTTGATATCGAATCGTTGGAAGAAGAGACTTAAGCTTTCAAAAGAGGCTATCTCTAAAATTCCTATTTGGGTCAAATTCAATGAGCTTCCCCTTGAATTCTAGAATGCTGAGTGTATGAGTAGAATAGCAAGTGCAGTCGGAGTCCCTCTCTATCTAGATCGACCTACGAATACAAAGCAACGCATTTCATATGCACGGGTTTGTATTGAAATTGATGCCGCTAAAGAGTTACCACATTTTGTCTTGGTTAAATGTGAAGGTGATGTTGTGGCCGTTCGCGTGGAATACCAAGATTTACCCTCGGTTTGCTCTCGCTGTCAAGCCTTTGGTCAAGATTTTAGTAAATGTAAGGATGCTCCACTAGAGAGCCATAATGAATGGACCCGGAGTGATAAAGGGAAGGAAGTTGATAAGAGTGATCCGAAGGATGTGGACACTGTTGGAGTTATGGTGCCGGAGTCTCACCATTGCACTCCAGTCGGTCGAGGAAAAGGTGTCGGCAGAGGTGGCCTATCTTTGCATTCCTCTTGGGCCTCTCCTATTAATGTAGCTGCGTTGAAAATGGGCAAGGCTCGTGAGCCAGATGATACAACTATTGTGGGCATTGGCGAAGTTATGCGGAAAGGAACTAATAGGAAGGTGGCTGATGTCCCTATGGCTGTTGATGTTGAAGTGAAGTTAACAATACCCGCAGATGAGGGTAATAGGGAGCAGAAGAAGAATGGTTCTTTGATGAAGTATGCAGCTCTTCCTTCACATGTGGATGTGGGTGATTGTGAGATGCCGAGAAATAAAGCAGCTTCTATGGAATTTTCAAATTCAGCAGAGATGGATGACAGGGAGCAAGCGGCTACTGCAACTCCTACTTCAAATTCCTTCAGCGTGCTTGAGAGTAAGAAAAAGAAAAAGAAACAATGGCCATGATGTTAGATTTTGGACCTGTAGTCTGGTAGGTTTTGCATGTGGGGTTGTTGCGTGCTTGTGTGTGTTGTAGTTGTTTGGTTCTGCTTTCTGGTTATGTATCCCCGCCGTTAGGCGGGGTTAGGGGTCGTTGTTGTTAGTTTTCTTTTTTTTGCTTTGTTGTTATGTTGTTGCTTCCTAGGGTACGCCCCTTGAAAACATGTACATTTTTCTTTTCTTTTATGTTACATTTAATTACCCAAAAAAAGAAGCTGCCTACGTATCCCAAGAAAGTTGAATCAGGCCTTAACGTAGTTCGAGCGTTCAACAAGAAGGTCAAAACCATTTACTTTAAGAACCAAGTCACCTTCTCTGAGATCCTGGGTCTTGACCTTCTTGTTGAACGCTCGAACTATCCTTCTTTGGTACCTTTGTATATGAAATAGAGCCTGCAGCCTTCTTTCATAAAATAATAGCAGCTCTTCCATTCGATTTCTCTGCCATTTAGCCTATGGAATACTGGCCCCAGCCACTATTCTTAGTGAAGGGATTTTTACCTCAATGGGAAGCACGGCTTCCATCCCATACACTAAAGAATAAGGTGTGGTTCCTGTTGAAGCTCTTATCGATGTCTTATACCCCTATAGTGCAAACGGTAGGCGTTCTGGCCAATCTTTATGCGAGTCGATCATCTTTTGCAGAATCTTCTTGACATTATTGTTTTCGGTCAATATGGTGATGACTTATGGGCCACTATCCAGTATTCAAAAAGATCCAAGACCTCATCTTAGAAGTGCAAGCCATTATCTGAGATAACCTCATGATGGACCCTGTACCTACAAATAATGTTCTGCTTGATGAATTTGATGACGTGAGAGGTTTTTAATACCGAATAGGAGGCTGCTTCCACCCACTTGGTGAAATAGTCAATGGCCACTAAAATAAACTCATTCCTGTTCGACGCCTTTGGCGTTATCCTAGCAATCACATCAATATCTCATACTGAGAACAACCATGGCGATGTCAGGTTATACAGTTGAGATGAGAGAACGTGCATAAGGTTTGCATGGAGGCACCTCCTCACAAACTATATACAATCTATCTCCATTGTCATCCAAAAATACCCTTGTCGTAGGATCTTCTTGGCTAACATGTTTCCACTCATGTGAGGCCCACAGAGTCCTGCATGTTTCTCTTTCATCAGCTCTCGTCCTTCTTCACTGTTGACACATAGTATGTTGGCTCTAGAATGCCCTCGTTTGTACTCCCACAAATGACAAACTGTGCAGATAATCTCCTTATTGTCCTTTTATCCCTTTTGCTAGCAAACTTGGGATATTCTCATTTTTCCACGAAATTTGGAATGCCAAAGTACCAAGGGAGTTCATCAGTGCTTTCCTCGATTGCGGCTATCATCTCGTATGTCGGCTTTCTCTTTTGCCTAATTATCAATGGCCTCATCTTGACCCCGGGTGGTATATCAATCATTGATGCCAGAGTGGCCAGTGCATCGACACACTTGTTCTGCAGCCTCGCACATGAGTGAAAACCACTAATTCAAAGCACAATATTAGTTTTTCCAGCTCTTGATGGTAGAGAAATAACGTTAAGTCTTTAACCTTCAATTCTCCTCTTGCCTGTGAGACCACCAATGCTGAGTCCCTGATGACTTCTGGTTTCTTTATCCCTAGTTTTAGGGCTGCCTTCAACCTGGCTAAGCATGCTTCATACTCAGCTTGATTGTTGGTAACTTTGAAATTGAGCTTTAGAGACAAAGGAATATGTGATTCATCAGGAGTGATAAGAAGAACTCCTATTCCATAGCCATACTGATTAGATGCACCATCAAAATACAGAGTCCACTTGTCATCCTCGACTCCCATCAGCTGTTCATCAGGGAACTGGAATTTCCCATCTTCATCTCCTTCAACTAGTTGGTCTGCTAGAAATTCTACTACTGCTCTGCCTTTGATTGACTTCCAGGTGACGTACTTGAGATCAAACTCTAACAGGAATAACAGCCAATGGGCCAGCCTTCAAGTCAATGCTGGCTTCTCAAATAAGTATACTAACGGGTCCATCCGGGAAATTACATTTACCGTGAAAGACAGCATGTGATGCCTTAGTTTTAGGGAGGCTGAAACGAAAACCCAACATGTCTTTTTAATGGCGTATATCGTATCTCAGACCTCGTCATCTTCTTGCTCAAGTAGTAGACTGGCTTCTCGATTTTGATTTCTTCTTCTTGTGCCAGCATGCATCCTATAGTCGAGTCAGTCACTGATAAATAGAGAATTAGTGGCCTATTAAGTTCGAGAGGAGCCAGAATAGGTGGGTTTTGCAAGTATTGATGCACGGCTTCGAAGGCGTCTTAGCATTTCTGATCCCATTCAAATTTGACCCCTTTCTTAAGAAGGCGGAGTAATGGCTCACATGTGATTGTTAGTTTTGCTATGAACCGACTGATAAATTGTATCTTATCCAAAAAGCCTCTAACTTCTCGTTCGGTCTTTGGAGCAGGCATTTCCATGATTGCCTTGATCTTAGAAGGATCGACCTCAATGCCTTGTTGAGTAATTATGAATTCGAGCATCTTTCCGGCGGTGACTTCGAAAGCACACTTCTGGGGTTGAGCCACATTTTGTATTTCTTAATTCTTTCAAAGAACTTTCACAATGCTACGATATGGCCATCCCGATCCTTGGACTTTACTATCATATCATCTACATACACCTCAACCTCCTTATGTATCATATCATGCAGCAAAGTAGTGGTAGCCCTTTGATAGGTCCCCCCCTCCATTCTTCAAACCAAATGACATCACACGATAGCAGTAAGTGCCCTAAGGTGTAGTGAATGTCGTCTTTTCTCTGTCTTTAGGGTCCATTAGGATCTAATTGTACCCAGAGAAATCGTCAATAAATGATAAGAGAGCATGCCCTGTTGTGCTGTCCACCAAAATATCAACATACGGTAACGAAAAATCATCCTTCGGGCTGGCCTTGTTGAGATCTCAAAAATCCACACAGACCCGGATGCATCCAACTTTCTTCAGAACTGGAACAATGTTGGCCACCCATTTCGGATACTCGGTTAACATAAAGAATCCAGCGTTGATCTGCTTGGTGACTTCTTCTTTGATCTTTAGAGCCTATTCGGACCGTATCTGTCTCAATTTTCGTTTGATCAATTTAGCATCGGGATACAAAGGGATATGGTGTTGGACAATGTCGGGATCAATGCCATGAATATCCTCATAAGTCCATGCAAAAATGTCTTTAAATTTTTTTAATAAAATTATTAATTGCTCACGTTCAACTAAAGATAACGAAGACCCAATTTGTACAATTTGTGGATTAGTTTCATTACCTAGATTAATTCACAAAGATTCTTCAATTATAGGTTAAGCGCGCATTTCTTCTTCTCTTTTTATTAAGAGTTTTATTTCTTCAGGGACATCTCCTTCAAATTCAAAATCGTTAGAAAGCATATGAAATAAATCAAATAAAATAGAGTAACCAGAAATCTTGTTCATTTCATTAAAAGAAAAGGGATTACAAGCTCGAAAACAACGGCAGGGGAAGATACACAGACAGATGTGCTCTCCAACACAGACTCACATAACTCAGACTCGAGACATGCATTACAAGATTCTAAGGACCAGTTTTTAACATCCTTTGTAGCCGCATCCACGATAAGCCTAGTGTAATCAGTTGGTGTGTTGTAGCCCAACATCAAACAATCTTGATCAATTATGCACATCTGAGCCATCTTATCGTTGAATAAAACTCCCATGTCAACGCCGTCTAATTTATCTACCCAATCCTCTTCTTGAATCTTTTCTTCTCTCTCTGTTACCTCTTCTTCCTCTATATCCAACAACTTATGGTTGAAGAAAACTTCTAACCCTGACAACCGTTGATTAGTTTTCTCATCGAACCATGGCTCTGGGAAACCAAAGTACAAAAAATCTTCACCTTCCTTGATGAAGTAACCGTTCAATGTTCTCGAATACTTGACCTTCTTTCCTTTCTACCTTATCTTTAACCCCTCTAAATCTTCATCCGTCAGTTTGTACCCGAGCCCAATACGTTACGAGATTGGCAACACTTGAATAGGATCTGAAATTCCTTGTTGCTTGTGACTAAATCCATTCCCGAAAAATAAGGCATACGTCTCATCATTGTAAATGCATAGGGATTGATGTAGCTCTCTTCCTCTTTTAATAGCATTTGAACAACCTGAGCCTCATCGAACTGGAACACACTCAGTGATATATCCCCTTCTCCATGCTGGATTTCCAAGAGAGTCGAACCTTCTTCTCTTGGGGGTTGAATACTATCTTCTCCATGGATAGTTAGTACTGCCTTATTCTTAATCAATTTCAGCTTGTGGAGAAGAGTAGAGGGAACAGCTTACACCTTAGGGTGGTGGAGCCAAGGTCACCCCAACAACAGATTGAAAGATGTTGGGACATCCAGCACATGTAACTCCAAAGAGGTTTCCAAAGGCCCAACCGACACAACAATGATACCAGTCTACGTACATCCCTTCTTGTATTATTATAAGCCCAAACTCCTTGATTACTAGGCGTGAAATGATTTGGCTTCATTCTCAGGTAGACTATAGTTTTGAGTGGGTAGACATTCAATACTGAACCATTGTAGATAAGCGTTACTGGAACCCACTTCTCCAGACACTTGACGGTGATGTGCAATGGCTTATTGTGATTTCTCCCTTCTAATGGTAAATCTTTATTAGAAAAAGAAATCACCTTAGGATATACAACTGGCAAATCAACCCAATCAACTGTTCTGGAGTTGCGTCTATCGATACATTGGCCTTATTCAGAACCTTCAACACGGCTTGCTGGTGTTGGTGCCGGTGCCGATGTGAAGCCATCAGTAAACTCCAGATGCTAATGTTGGCCTGAGTCTTTTTTAGCTACTTCAATACAGAGTCCATCTTCTTCTTCTTGCTCTTTCTCCTTTCCTTTCGCCCACTTCTAGTCAGATGTTCTACCCCTTCCTCAGGCTCCCATAATCTTTGCATTGCGTTGTCAGATTGTTTGACCTTGACAATGTGCGGAGAGCTTTCAAATTTGCACAAACCGTCCAAATTGATGCACTCTGATCTTCCCTTCCTTTTTTCTTTGTCTTCAATTGCCCATGTGTTATCGATATCATCTAGCCTCCAAATATCTTTCCTGATGTAATCTACTTACTGTTCCCCGACAGCCAAAAAATTAGCCCATTCTTCCCCATTGGATTTTAGTACAATCTGAACCAGCCAATAAGATTGCATCTCATCAACAAAAACCTCTTCCCCAAAGAGCTGGGAAAGAGTGATCCCACCTAAAACATGCCCAAAACCATGCGGCCTCACTGGATAGGCCAAGGGTTAATCATCGTCATCATTATGTTCTTCTTGATTGTTGGCTTGAATCACCATTTGGTATCCTTTCCAAGCATCATCATTCCACTCTTCCATCATGTCCCAACCATTTCCAACTATAATCAACGAACAGAACGGCTAATCCTTAATAGCTAAAACACATGGGAACGGTAGATACGCTAAACAGATATATTGACTAGGATCTTCTGACTACCCCAAATACATAATTCACCCCTGCTTATTTAGCATGATTCAGTAGCGGATTAGTTGTGACATTTGGTTTCTGGGCGACAGATGGCGGTGGGATAACCTTGTTGTCAATTAGATCCTAGATCTCATGACGCAGCCTCATGCATTTGTCAGTCAAATGCCCATGACATTGGTGATAAGAATAGTATAGGGAAGCATTATATCTCAAAGGTAAGGGATCGAGTATATGCATAGGGTCCAAAAGCTTGATTAGCCCTTTCTCGACAAGTCAATTCAGGGCTATGGATAATGGTATGTTGAGAGGAGTAAAAACTCTCTTCGGCTTTTGTTGAGACTGCTGGGTATTGCTTGATTGTTGGGTGGAGGATGAGGGATTCAGTTATCCAGAACGGGGGTTCAGCAAGTTAATTTCATTGGAACGGGAAATGAAGTTGGTGGCAGGGGTGGATTAGTTTTGGTTGTTTGTAGGGAAGGACCTCAGCTTCTGACTGGGCTAAGATTTCTTGATGTCTTCGAACTGGATTGTGTCTTCAATTTGAACCCCACCATCGGACAACTGGTCGAAAGTGGAGAGTGGCTGTGTGATCAGATAGCGTTTCAGAGGAGATTGCAAATTCTTTGCCACAATCCTTACCTGCTCCTTTTTCGTCAGCCAATTTGTCATCTTGGCCACCTTTCTTCTCCATTAGGTTAGAAAATCCACAAACGACTCCCGACCTTCCTGTCAGGTAGTTTCAAGTTCCCCAGTCGTTACGTCTAGCTGGACATTGTAGCTATACTGACTGACAAATGCTATGGAAATATCTTCCCATGTTCTGGTCTTAGCTCATCAAGAGAAAGGAACCACTTCTAGGCTGCTCCTGAAAGAGATCGGTGAAATAGTTTAGCCTTCAACTTGTCATCGATCCCCATGGGAGAGTGGGTACCGACGTACATTCTCAAATGAATTCGAGGATCACTGGTTCTATCGAACTTCTCCATTTCTGGCATTTTAAACTTTTTTGATAGCTTAGCATCTAGGAACAAACATAGTCATCCCACATCTGGCATGAATTCTTTAACCCCTTTTGCCTTCCTAAGGACTTTTTTCATGCGATCAATCTTTTCTGCCAGCATAGACTCCCTAGATTGAGTTGTGTTTTCTTCTTATATCATAACCTGATGTGGCACCCGTGGCAGTATAACAACTGGTGGCACCTCTTGCCCTTGGTTATCTACCCAAAAGTCTTCTCTATTTTCATTTGTATCATCTTATGGCTCATTTACCCCAAGCAGACAGACTTGAATTGCCTGAATTTGAGCTTGACACTGATTCTGAGCCTGCGTCTGATGTTCAACTGCCCTTTATATTTCAATGATTGCCCTCATTAGAGCTGTCAAGTTCACCTCATTTTTTTCCATCTCAACTGATTCTGAAGTTTACTCAGGTACTCGATAAAGCCTATTGGTTACTGATCTAGCCCACACTCATATTGACCGTGATCCTTCCAACTCAATGATCTAAATCTAAAGCAAAACCTAGATCCCAAAAGTAGAATAACCAGTATCAGACATTTCCTAAAAAAATTCTGATGACAGGTAGCAATCATCTCAAATACTAAAAATAGCTAACCACGAGCAGATATAACCACTGAAACAGAAATAATGCCCCTGTTGGGCTCATACTGGCAGCATAGTGACTGGACACCCGAGAACCAGGATGAAAATTAAGCAGGAGACCAATAAAACTCCAAAAGGAAGGTTTATTCAAAGAATCTAAAAGAAAAGAAAAACAGGTAGCACTATGGTAGGCAAAACAGATCTAACTCACATGGGTCTATAAGACAAGATCCAAGAGAGGGGCCTGAAGAAAGTAAACCTAAACAAAACTAGGGGTATAAAATCGATAGCCTGAGAAGAACCCAAAAGAGAGTGACAAGATATCCTAAAGGCCTCGAACCAAAATACGGGTATGACCTCGAAAAGAAAATTGATGACACAAAAACCAAACAAGGTATAGAACAAAACCTGGGTAAGAACCCGAAGGAAAAACTACCTTAAACAAGAAAGGATAAGAGAAAACCCGGGTCAAACCCAAAAAAGGATACTAGCCTAAGCCGAACAAACGCACAAAAAAATAATCCTAAAAAATGCAAACAAAACATATAATTAACAAAACAATTAATCCTATTGGGTCAGTAGTACCTAATGGAGGGTTCTAAGCTACTATATGTAGAAATGACCAGTTTTGGTCAATAATCAGGGTACCTTCTGAATAGAGCCGAGTATTTATCTCCCATGCCTGGTGTGGTGTAGGACATGGTCAAGCGGTATGTACGAACTCTTTTACTGCACCTATGAAAGCGTGCAGCCAGTATGGCTTGCCCATCTTCCCAACATAGCCCGAGACAGTAAACTAATCAAGGTATCCGGTCGACCAAGCAGGGGGCTAAGAACAATGCAAATGCGTGGAAGAATGCAAATGAGAAATTCTTATTAAGAACCAATGACATTTTCAAGTCTAGTTCTCTTATTTAATTTTGTAAACCAGTCCCTAGCGGAGTCACTAGAAAATATTATGGCGCTGAGATTTGGGGTTTTTGAGTTAAAAAATAAGGGAATTTAAAAAATGTTTAGAAAATATTTTAACACCTTGAAAATAAAATTTTGAAAATCTCATTTTGTTGAAAATAGAGTCGCTACTTGATTTTTGAAAAAAATCAAGAAAAATAAAAATAGGCTACTGATCTTTGAAAATGTTAACCAGAGAAAACAAGGGTTGGGGAGTTAAGGTACAAACCGAGGAAGATATTAGGCACCCCGTTCACCCAACCGTGAGGTTTACCTCTACTAATCATCATTGGTTCTTAATTAGATTTCTCAAATACATGCAAATATAGAAGATGGAGGCAAAAAGAGAACATCCAAAATCAAATAAATAAAATATATAGCATATGTATATAGAATGCCAAAATAAAGCAAACAAGAAAAGAAAATTCTAAGTCCTACGGCAAGCAATTTCTAGCTAAAGGATACATGGAGCAAACTCGCATGCAATGTTATCAAAATAATCTAAATTATCATGATTCAAATAAAAAAACAAAGATATGCTAAAAGTTACTAAATTCAAATTATGCTAAAAATAAACTTGAATTTGCTAACAATAACGTCAAATAACTAAGATAACCTAAACTATTCTAAACATGATTTTAAATGAATTTTAGACGAAACATATTTTAAAATTATCATGCATATTACCAAAATACTAAAACTACATTAACATGATTAACTTCTTAAGAGAAATGCTAAACTAAAATAAAAAAAAGTATATGAAAATTCTATATCAAAAGCTTAAAGAAAACAATGAAAGATTGTTAAACTAATAACAAGAATTTTATGTTTTTTTTATCCATATAAAGAATTCTTAAAGATTTAATCAAAAGAAAAAACACAAAAGAAAATTTACAAAAGATGATTAAATCAAAGTTAAAAGGTTTTTTAAGAAGATAAAGAAAAGGCTATTAAACTAATTAGAATTATGATTTAAACAATAAGGGAAAAGAATCTAACTTAACTATATAAAATAAAGAAAAAGTGAAGGAAATGATACTAAAAAAAAGAAGGAAATTGAGCTAAAATGACGAGATTTTGTGAATTTTGATGTTAAACAAAATAAGAGAAGAGAAAAATAAAATAAATGTAATTAAAAAGAATTTAAACAAAAGATAATGTATTAAAACAAAAATTATTATGTAATGGCATAACAACTATATAATTAGAAAATATAGATGTAATATTGGTGATTACAATCATATGAATGCGAGTACATTGGTTATGGCATTAACGATACCGTAAGTCGCAATTGCCAAATGTGTTAGCACTACTTTGTTGAATCATTAAACTGGGTGCAAATTTACATTGTGAACAAAATAACAACTAAGAAATCAATAAGAAGTGAACAAAATAACAACTAAGAAATCAATAAGAAGTAACTAAATTACATTAAACAAACTATACACATTAATGTCATGCTTACGATTCCACAAATGAAATGGTAAACTAAATCAATTATACATATGAATGAAACATGAGAATTGAAATTGAAATTAACCTGGCCACTCCAAAGGATAGAGAGTGGAGAGACAAAGGCCGGGGATCTAAGTAAAATACTTGTATTGCAAGTGAATCCTCGTGTCGGGGAATGGTGATCGGTAGTCCAATCCTCAAGCAGTGATCCAATCCTCAAGCAGTGATCCAATCTAAAGTGTAGGTGAGTCAGGGTTAAGCAAAGTTTCAATATCGGTGGTCAATTTCTCGATGCTTCAGCAAGGTGTCGGCGTCGAGGTTCGTACTCTCTCGGTACTTCAGCAGGGTATCTCTTACACTAAATTCTCTTTTTTTGAAAAATGTGCCAGGGGGTACGGTATTTATAAAATTCTACAACCAATGAGATACTGACACGTTTTGGGACGCGTAAGGCCATCTGGAGTTGGCGATCGCCAGGTTTGAAGTGGGCGGTCAGCACAAAAATCAAGCTGCTAAGGGTTTCCTATGGCGGTCGCCACAATGAAGTTGGCGACCCCATGGTTCACATGTGGCGGGTTTAGTTGACTGAATTATGGAGTTTAGTTGACTGGACTACTGTTCGGGTTGTTTTGGTTGTTTTGAGAGGTTATGTTATGGCCTTGGGGTTTTGTTGTTGTTTTATTGTCGTCCTCGGGAGTGACGTGATTTTGTTAGATGCGAGGTGTTGGTGTATGGTTAGATGAAAGGTGTTGGTGCATGGTTGTGTGCGTGGTGTTTGTACATCGTTGGCTGCGAGATGTGTTTAGGTCTGTGGTTCCTTTTCTAAAAGGAAAATTTTGGAAAGGATGGTGTTTTGTGAAAATCGGGGTTTTAGAGGTTTGGTGTTGGCCTTCGGGTTAGGTTTTGTTTTGTTGGTTGTTGGTCGTTCGGGTGAGTGGACGGGTCATCCGGCTGAGTGGATGTCGGGTGTGTGGCATGTAATGTCGTACCGGGGTGTGTGGTATGTGATGTCGTGACGGGTTATGTGGCGAGTGGCGTCGTTATGTGAAATGTAGTGTTTGTACGTGATTTTATGCATTAAAACTCTAGTTTTATTTATGCATGTGTTGCATTGTGTGGGTAGCATGTGTTGCATTCTGTGGGTAGCATGTGCTGCGTGGTGAGTGTAGCACGTGGTGTGTTGTGTGGGTTGCCTGTGTCGCGTGAATTGGATGTGTTGCATGGGTTAACTTTGGTTAACAGTATATTAGATGGGACTGTGGTCCTTCGGTGAAAGCCCGAGAAGATGGTTGGATGAATGTTAACTCTGGTTAACAGTATATTAGATGGGACTGTGGTCCTTCGGTGAAAGCTCGAGAAGGTATATTAGATGGGACTGTTGTTCTTCGATGAAAGCCCGAGAAGGGGTATTAGATGGGACTGTGATCCTTCGGTGAAAGGCCAAGAAGGTATATTAGATGGGACTGCAGTCCATCGGTAAAAGCCCGAGAAGATGCGTGTGTTGGGTGCAAATCATCATGGATATTATAGAACTATTTCTGGGGTTCTTGAGAAGTACCTGTGTTGCATGTGGGGCTCGTGGTAGTCGATGGTTATATATGTGTTGCTGTGGGGCTTGCAAGAGTCGATCTTTGCATGTGAAGCATTGTAGCATAAATGTTTATATATAAAACTCTTTTTAAGGCTCTTATGAGTCTTGATATAAAATAGTTTTCAAACTTGTTTTGAGGCTCGGGCGAGTCGAAATATACATATTACCTCTACTAGCTTATTTAACTTTTGTTTCATGTTTGTTTTGTTTTTGCTGAGCTTTGGCTCATGGTGTAAGATTTAAAATATTTTTCAGGTGCATACGGTCATATAGGTTTATTGGGAGGAGCCGGTTCGGGCGGAAGACCTGTAGTCTTCTCTTTTTGTTTTATATGGATCATGTATGTTTTACATGTTTTGTTTCTGGACCATGTGTTGTAAGCCTGATAGTGATATATTTAATGTATGTATGCTTTTATCATGAGAGTAAAACATCGGGTTGGGTGTTGCATTTTAGTTTTATATGGTTGTTTGTGGGTGTTTCACATGGTCTGGAATCTGCAGCATGATAACTTGGTATTAGAGCTCTGGTTTTGAATACTTAAGAGCCGTGGGAAGAGAGTGCATCATTGTGTGAGGTTGATTGCGTGTGCTTGACTGCATGTGTTTAGATGTTGTGATAGAATGAGCATGATAGTGTGTTGAATGTGTGAATGTTGTGTATATGTGAACATGGGGGTTGAAGCTTAGGATTGATTAGTTTTTCCTTTGGGCGTTTCGATTAACAAGCTTGGAAGCCGAGTTAGAAATGCATTTGGCCGACGTGTTTTCTTGCAAGGAATCTAAGTAGGTTATCTAGATTGACTCATCACTCTTATCGGTTCTCCTCGGTATATGGGATTTGTTTAGCATGAACTTATGTGGCTACGTGTTAGCATGCTTATGTGGTTAGTGTTTATGTTCATCCGATGTGCTGCGTCTTATGTTATGTCTTTCCTTTCATATAGACGTGATGTCTGCGCGAAGAGGACGAGGCCATGGTTGTGGTTTAGGCCATGGAGATGTGCCTATCCGTGATGCTGGGGATGCAAATGCTCCTGAAGGACCTGTTGACGCGGTAGAGTTGCTGCATGCGCTGGTAGGCTCCATCGGTCAGCTGAATGAGACTGTTAAGGGGAGAGAGAGGGAGCCCAAGTCGAGTGCAACGGTTGCGATGCGAGAGTTCTGGCTTCTTGACCCTCCTACCTTTGTTGGGGATCCTGATCCTACAGTAGCTACAGATTGGTTGGAGTTGGTGACCTGAATCCTTGATACATTGCAGATAGTTAAGGACTATTTGCGGGTTTCTTTCGCCGCTTTCCAGTTGAGAGGGGATGCTAATGAGTGGTGGGAATATGCTCGGAATACCATGGAGGGCACGTGGGTAGCTTTCACGGGGGTTTTTCTAGAGAAGTACTTTTCGGCTTCTTCGCGGGACTTGTACAGGGAGGAGTTCTAAGCTCTCACTTAGGGGACGACAAGTATTGTGCAGTATGAGGCCAGATTTACAAGTTTATCTTGGTTTGCGCTGGAGTTGGTGGGTACAGACGAATTGCGTTCGAAGAGGTTTGAGTGGGGTTTGAGGCCGACGATCTAGGAGTGCATGGCATGACTGAGGCTGCGTGTTTTTACAGAACTAATGGAGTCGGCAACGATGATCGAGAACACCTTGAGCGAGACTCGGGGTTCTAGGGAGGTCAGGGCACCGCAGGGTGGGACCGAGGTACAGTCAGGGGGGTGGTCCAGCAAGGGGCAGAAGTCCTCTGGCCCTAGTTTTCATCCATTTGGGTAACGACTGCAGTTTTTGGCACCAGTACCATTAGTGGCTTCGTTTGGGAGGCCAGAGCAGTACGAGTTCCATTGCTTCCGGTGCAGGCAGCTCGAGCATCGTGTGAAATCGCCCACAGCCAAGGCAGTCCTAGGATTTAGTATTGGTTCAGCCATAAAGGACGGGTCTATTATGTTATGAGTGTGGTCAGCCTAGACATATTCACAGGAACAGCCCTTAGGGAGGCCATGTACTGAGCACGATAGGTGCATCAGTTGTCTTGCTGGTGCAGGACCGGCAAGGTTATCAGTAGCCAGGAGTGCAGACTTCTAGGGTGATAGACCGGGGTACTTCAGTTTAGTTTGTTCGACAGTTAACAGTCCCAGGTTATGGAAGACAGACCAGGATGACACATGGCCGAGTGTATGCCCTTACAAATCCCAATTCTTCCAAGGCACCAGTTGTGCCTGATGATGTGGCTATTCCTTTAGTGAGCAAAGGTACTTTCTTAGTGTGCAAACTATGGGCTAGTGTTCTTGCTGACACGGGAGCTTTGTGTTTCTTCATGTCATTTGTTATGAAGTTGGTTATGGATTCTGAGGGTGGTGTGTTATGTTGAGGCATCGGTTGGTAAGGATGTGAAGTTGAGACGAGTTGGTAGATCCGGTGTCATTTAGGTAGTTAGCCGTTGTTTAGAGTGCACGACCATGTTTGACCGTATCCTAGGGATGGTTTGGCATACCACCTCTCATGCTTGTGTCGATTTTGATCGACGGGGTTGTTTTCTTTGACCTTGTGATGAATTTCATGGAGAAATTCCTTTAAGGGGGATAGAGTTGTGAGACCCTCACCCGTTTTCTTTTTTTGGTGTTTTTTGATGCGTAGTTTGCCTTTTTTTATTATTGCATATTTATATGTGTTTTATGCATGATCGGGCTTAGATATGCATGTGGAGTTGGTTCCCAATGCCGTTGGACGTTGTGGTGGGAATTTAAAAAAAAAAAGAGATATTTTCGCGAGCCTATAAATACCTAGCCCTAGATATTTTCCATCTCTCTAGCTTTTGAAACCCTAGAAAGCTCTATCTTCTCTCTAACTTCTCGGGGACCTAGGGCTTGGTTTCAACGATTTGACAGTTGATCCTTGCTATCGGCACCGGGGGCTACGTATTCATTCAGACGAAAGTTCGTTTTGAAGAAGTTTATTTTTTCACGTGGTTCGAGGCATCAAGTTTTTTAACTCAACGAGGTTGGATCCTAGACTTTTATGTCTTATAAGGGTGCTACGTGTAATTGTATGTATTTTTACCGGTTAAAAATGCATGAAAAATCGATTTATGTTTCAAAAAGTTGGATTTTGGTTCAAAATCATTTTTGGTTGATTTTGGTTGGATGAAATGGGGTTTTGAGGTGTTCTTTTCGAGATTTTGTGGTAGTTTTGGGCTTGTGTGTGTCCGAGTGTATCAAAAGGGAGTTTGGATGATTCGATTTTGGGGTTAGAAGGCTGGATCCGTAGCAAGGGTTCCGTTTTCGCCGTGGTCCAGTCAACTGAACTAGGTGGTTCAGTCAACTGGGTCGACAGTGTGATGATTCAGTCGACTGGGGGTGAGGATCCAGCTGACTGGCCTGGGTCTGTGTTACGTTTTTGGTTTCTAGTAGCTTTTTAGTCGACTAAATTATGGGGTTCAGTTGACTGAAGTGTTGTTTGGGTTGTTTTGGTTGTTTTGTTGTCGTCCTAGGGGGTGACGTGGTTTTGTTAGATGCAAGGTGTTGGTGCATGGTTAGATGTGAGGTGTTGGTGCATGGTTATGTGCGTGGTGTTTGTACATTGTTGGGTGTGAGATGTGTTTGGCTCAGTGGTTCCTTTTCTAAAAGGTGGATTTTGGAAAGGATGGTATTTTGTGAAAATCGAGGTTTTGGAGGTTTGGAGTTGGCCTTCGGGTTAGGTTTTATTTTGTTGGTTATTGGTCATCTGGGTGAGTGGACGGGTCATCCGACTGAGTGGATGTTGGTTGTATGGCAAATGATGTCGTACTGGGTGTGTGGCATGTGATGTCGTACCGGGGTGTGTCGCGAGTGACATCGCTATGTGAAATGTAGTATTTGTACATGGTTTTATGCATTAAAATTCTGGTTTTATTTATGCATGTGTTGTGTCGTGTGGGTGGCATTGTTGCGTGGTGAGTGTTGCACGTGGTGCATTGTGTGAGTTGCATGTATCGCGTGAGTTGCATGTATTGCATGGGTTAACTCTGGTTAACAGTACATTAGATGGGATTGTGGTCCTTCGGTGAAAGCTCGAGAAGATGGTTAGATGAATGTTAACTCTGGTTAACAGTGTATTAAATGGGACTATGGTCCTTCGGTGAAAGCCAGAGAAGGTGTATTAGATGGGACTACAGGCTGCAGTCATTCGGTGAAAACCCAAGAAGGTGTATTAGATGAGACTGCGGTCCTTTGGTGAAAGCCCAAGAAGATGCGTGTGTTGGGTGTGAATCATCATGGGTATTATAGAACTATTTTTAGGGTTCATGAGATGTACTTGTGTTGTATGTGGGGCTTATGGGAGTCGTTGGTTATATCTGTGTTGTCTGTGGGGTTCGCGAGAGTCGATCTTTGCATGTGAAGCATTGTAGCATATATGTTTGTATATAAAACTATTTTCGAGGCTCTTGTGAGTCGTGATATAAAACTGTTTTCAAACTTGTTTTGAGGCTCGGGCGAGTCGTAACATACATATTAAATCTGCTAGTATGTTTAGATTTTATTTCATGTTCGTCTAGTTTCTCCTGAGCTTTGGCTCATGGTGTGGGATTTGAAATGTTTTTTCAGGTGCATATGGTCATGCAGGTTGATCGGGAGGAGCCGGTTGGGGCAGAAGACCTGTAGTCTTCTCTTTTTGTTTTGTATGGATCATGTATGTTTTACATGTTTTGTTTCTAGATCATGTGTTGTAAGCCTGATGGCGATATATTTAATGCATGTATGCTTTTATCATGAGAGTAAAACATCGGGTTGGGTGTCACTTTTCAGTTTTATATGGTTGTTTGTGGGTGTTTCACGTGGCTCGTAGTTTAGGGCGTGACAGGATTCACCCGAATCAACCTAAGATTGGCGGGGTTAAATTAGGGTGTCTACACCGATGAGAGGATGACAAACTCCCCTGTCTGCCAGTAACTAATCCTAAGGGTTAGTTTGCCGAAGAGAGTTAGCTAGCTTCTTCTAGTGGCTTCCATGAGCAGGCTCAGGTAGTCATTACCTTGTGGAATGGGTGAGAGCTTGAGACTTGCCCCGAGAAGCTTGCACCACCCACAGTCCTTAGTGACCAGAGCCGTCTGATGTCTCCAAGACCGACCCTTTTTCCTCATCTCCTACATCGTCAGCACGAGTTGACACACCCCCGCTTCCTCCTGCAGCCTCCCATGAGCTACTGATGGCTCCTATTTTGCCTCCATTCGAGCCTCGTGCTCCTTTTCCTAAGTGCCTCGATAGGCCTCCACCTTTTGGAAAAATGGGAGCCGCACTCGAAGATATGCTCAATCTTTTTAAGCAAGTCAAGATTAATCTATCACTCCTCGATGCCATAAAGCAGGTTCTTTCTTACGCTAAATTTCTAAAAGATCTTTGCACCCAAAAGTGTAAGTCTAGAACCAACATTCCAAAGAAAGTCCTCCTCACCGAGCTGGTTGGCACTGTCACTGTCATAGGACACGACACCATCCCCAAACTCAAAGACTTGGGGACTCCTACCATTTCTAGTGTCATCGACGTTACTCGATCGACCGTGCCCTTCTTAACCTAGGAGCTAGTGTCAACCTTCTTCCCTACTCGGTGTAAGTAGTTTGGGTTAAGAGATCTCAAACCAATACTGGTCATGCTTCAATCAGTTGATCGATTCGTTAAAGTACCTCACGAAATCATCGTGGACGTACTTATCAAAGTTGACAAGTTCCTTTTTCCTATCGACTTCATCGTCCTCGACACCGAGCCCAACCCTCACCTTAGGCACCAAACTTCCGTCATCCTTAGCAGACCTTTCTTGGCTACGGCTAACGCTTGCATAAATTACCGTGCAGGAGTGAGGATGTCTCCTTCGAAAATATGAAAGTGCACTTAAACATCTTCCATTCCTCTCAGTAGCCCCCACAGCACTCTGAGTGTTTTGTAGCTGACGTAATTAAAGAGGCCACCGAATCAGCACTACCCTTCATATTCGGTGATGATCTTTTAGATACGTGTTTAGCATACTTTGGAGCCGACACCTTCGATGTCAAGTGGTCCATGAGTGAGGTCGCTTCTCTTCTCAAGTCCGCCAACTATCTTGACACTCCACCGTGGAGGCCTCGATTTGAGCCCCTACCACCTCTATCCTCCATCCCTGCTATGCCCTCTCTAGATTCACCACTAGACCTTAAGCTAAAACCACTCTCAGCTTCACTCAAGTATTCCTCAGGCCCAATAGCACCTTACACGTCATCATTGCCTCTAATTTGACATCCGACTAGGAGTCTCAACTTGTTGAGGTTTTGAAAAACCATAAAAGGAGCCATAGGGCGATCAGTCACTACATAGATGATGCAAAATCGACTTGAGAAATGCAGCGAAGACTCAATCCAAACATAGAAGAGGTTGTGTTAAAGGAGGTCGTAAAATTGGTCGATGAGGGTATCATTTACCCCATATCTGATAGTAAATGGGTGAGCCCAACCCAAGTTGTTCCTAAGAAATCTGGACTCACCGTTGTGTAAAATGACGAGGAAGAGTTGATACCCACTCGTATCACGACAGGTTGGCGAGTGTGTACAGACTATCGTAAGTTGAATGCTGCCACTAAGAAAGACCACTTCCCGCTGCCCTTAATTAACTAGATCTTAGAGCTTCTAGTAGGTCAAAGTTATGTTTGCTTCCTAAATGGTTACTTTGGGTATAACCAGGTGCCCGTCTGTAACACCCCAGTCCGGACCTTAGTAGTAATCACCCAGATTGTAACAACCTGTGCTAGCAATTCAACCTAAACCCTAGCTTTAGCGACGGTTAGTTAACAAGATCATAGGTCGCTAGAAGATCAAAAACCCTAACTCAACCCGAAACCTTAATTCGACTCGAAAACTCCAGAAAGACCAGCTACTCGAAGGAAAAGCTCTAAAACTCATAGAAGACTCTTAACATGCTAAATTAAGCAAATAATATAAAATATAAGATTAAAAATAAAAAATTCTTATAATTAGGGTAAAATGACTATTTTTTCACTAGTATAGCAAAAAGTCTTAAAAATTCAAAATTTGACACATGGACACCCTAAATCAGATATTTAAATACAATTAAATAAAAAAAGACAAAATAACATCAAAAAATGTCAAAAATACCCTTAGTGGCCGGCCACATTGGAGTTTGTGCCCAAAAAGTGACTTTTTACATTTTTTTAAGATCAAAAATAAGAAAAAGTTGTATAAATTAAACATTATTATGACCCAAGACTTTTAATACAAGTAATATACATAATAATATAATATTATAGAGCAACAAAGGTGAACAAATCATTATTAAAGTTCTTACACACTTAAATAAGTCAAAAAAGTCATATCTAGTCATAATAACTTAAAGTAACTTAATTGTCTACATTTAAACAATTAATTATTTTCAGCATTTTTATAAATTATGATAATAATAATAACACTAAAATAATTCATTTTAGTAAGTTAGAATACCAAAAAGATTTATCAAATTAATTTTAAAAATACTTTCTTGAACAATGTAGTGCCAAAATACCACCAAATAAGCAATTAAAGCAAAATTTGAGATCATAACCCAGCCAAACAGTCCCTTAGCCGAATTCTTCTCTTCCCGTCTACAAAATTCAGATTTCAAAATGTCTTAAAAAGAGAACCACTCACCATGCAACCAATCACAAATTAAAAAAATTCAAAATTATCTCAATTAGAATCATTAGGTCCACTACAAGCCCTTCTATAAAATAAAGGCCACACACACCCCATCTCCTTCATGTATTTCGGCAACATAGAGAGAGAAAGGCTAGAACTATATTCTCTTAAGTGTTCATCAAGTCTTGGAGAGAAAGAAGGAAAAAGAAGGGGAAAGAAGGAGAAGGATCCAAGGTGGAGCTAGGAGATCTTCTAAAGCCAAATCCTAGTCTAGCTTCCACCATTATCTAATCTTTCTAAGGTAAGTAAACTCTCTAAAACCCTCCGATATTCTCCCCTATGATAACCTTCAATCCATCTCTATAAGCAACCCTAAAAGAAAGAAACAAAAATAACTCAAAAAAAAAGCGTCGTATGAGTGGTTTGGGAACTGTTTGTGCTTAAACAAGCTATGCATGTACTTGCATGTGTATGTTTTTGAGTTTTATGGCTTGTGTGTACTTTGGAGTTTTGGTTTATGTGAGTTTATAACATGCATGCAAGAAAACATGTCAAAAATGTAAACATAAGCTAAACAACCAAAACCCTAAGTAGCCTGATTTTCTGGACTTACTTACTTTTTGCCACTAAATTTAAAACATCATAACTAAATGTAGGAAAATGATCCTAAACTGATTTTTGTTTCCAGACCTAGAATTTTGAGTTATCGTTCATGCAAAATTTGTTTCAAGTGATTTTATTGGGTAAAGCTCCAGATATGTCATTTTTTTCTAAAGAGTGTAAGATCTTGATCACTCTGTGTTACAGACCTAAAATCCTAAGTTAGAGTGAGAACCAAGCTTGGGTCAAAACATAGAACTTGTAGAGGAAATATTTATCTTTATTTTCCCCAAAACTGAGCTAAATATATGAAGTCTTGGTAGGTCAACGCCAATCCCAAAGTCACTGTTGAGATTTAGTGACTGACCGACCTCTCTACCACACATTTTTGTGAGACCCAAAACCCAACTTGTTAGAAGCCAAATACAAAAGTGGTAAACATGAACATTGTAGATAACATATTAAGCTAAATATTGACCAATAATTCTCCCAAAATACCCTCGTATGATACCCAAAAGGTTTTGAGCATTCTCTGTTAAAAACACATTCTGCAAACCCTTTTTAGGCGGACTGAATCCTTTTTTATAAATTTGCCAAAATCACTACCTTTTCCAAACAACTTGCCCTAGCATAAAACATGAAACTTGTAAGGGATACCTCAAACTAAAACCTCACCAACAATCAGACCTATATCCATTGAATTGATTCCCCAAAACCAAGGCCAACAGAGGACTAAATTCTGTAGTTTTCTCTGTAAAGTGCTGAATGGTTCTCAATTAATTAAAGTAAATGACCCATTTACCCTAGGATTTGACCTTAGTATTAAACATGAAAGTTGTAAGAAATATTTTTATCTAATTGTTGTTCAAAAATCAAAAATTAAACCCATATCTAGGTACTTCAAAATACTTTTATAACTTTGAAATTGGCACTTGAACAATTAGATAAATTTGGCTAAGTGTTTGAGTAGTGTGTCACCTTATGAAACTTGAATATATGGACTTTAAATGATTTATGTGAATGATCAGTGTACGAAATTAACAAATTGAGAATTAGAAACCATGCCGATAGGTTGGAACCATATCATATGAATTGTAGATTATGCTTCTTATACTTGTACTCTATACTTTAGTGAGTTGTACCTTTTGTTTTAAAGACTTGTACTTTATACTATGATGGTTTGTACGTCATGCTACGTTTAGTTTCATACCATGCTATTGTTAAGTTGTACTTCAAGATACAAGTTGTTGTACCATAAGCATCATTGCATTACACTTGGGGCATCTTGTGGGTTGGGATTTGTGTGCAAATCTGGTACAATTTTAATTATTAATAAATTAATTAATTATCCTAAATTGATTAAAATAAAAAATAACACTCTTGGAGGATTAATAATGCATGATATATGTGATCGGGTGTATTAACACAGTGGAATACTAGATTATGATGAGTTCTATGGATGATAAGAAATTTTAATTATGGTATTTAAATTTAAGTTGGGAATGGGAGCATGTAATTTTATTCCAAACAAAC
>JAUMHN010195334.1:0-21340 GCA_032360265.1 Heliamphora ciliata
CAAGAACCTAAAATCTAATCTTCTGTGTGCAAGCCGTACTCTACACATTAGATTAAATACTATACAGAATATCGGACATCCATGCATAACATTAAAAATGATACGCATACATTGCTCATAAAAATTCTCATAAAAAAAATAATTTTATTAAAATTAAATACTAAAAATATGATATTCAGTATACCAACCCTAACAGCATGTGGGGCACGTGGGAGTCGTGGCTCGTAGGAGTCTATCTTTGCTGGTGAAGCATTATACTATATCTATATATCAAGTTATTTTCTAGGCTCTGATGAGTCGTGATACAAAACCATTTTCCAAACCGTTTTCTTTGAGACTCTTGGAAGTTCTCCTATAAAACCATTTTTTAACTGTTTTCTTCTGGGGCTCGTAAGAGTTTAGATATAAAATCGTTTTTATGGCTCGTGTGAGTCAAAAACTACTCCTCATTTTCTGAGTATATTTTGTTTATATTGCTTGTTTGTCTAGTTTCTATTGAGTTTTGGCTCACGGTGTGGGATTTAAAATATTTCTCAGGTACCGATGTGTGGGTTGATTCGGGGTTGCCGGTTGAGGCGGAAGATTGATAGTTTTCTTTTTGTTCTTTTGACCATATACGTTTACATGTTTTTCAGTGTTGGGACCGTGTAATGTAGCCTTTTTGGCGGATATATTAAATGCATGTATAGTTTAAATTTTGAGTAAATATCAGGTTAGGTGTTTTATATGGTTGTTTATGGGCCTTTCATTGACCTGGAGTTTGGGGCGTGACACAATTAGCTCATCCAAGGTCATTTGTGAGACCCAGACCCGTCTCTTTTTGAGACTTATTATATGTTTGATGTATTTTCACATATATTTTTTTCGATGTATAATTTATTCGTTTTGAAGCATGTTTACGTTTAAATAAGCATGCGAGGTTGGTTCCCGGGGTTGTTGGGAGTTGCGGTTCGAATTTCAAAAATTTTAAAAAAAAAGACATTTTGGAGGCCTATAAATATCTTGAGTTAGATATTTTCAAAAAATATTTTCAAAACTTAACAATTAATTTTTCTCTTTTTTTTTCTCTACCTTCTCTCTAACTTCTCGAGGGCCCGGGGCTTGATTTTTGACAAACCAACTGCTAATCCTCAGTATTGGCATCGCGGTCTACGCATCCATCCGGACGGAATTTCATTCTGACGAAGCTCGATTTTGCACGTGGATCGAGGCATCGAATTTTAACTCATCGAGGTAGGATCCTAGACTGTATAACTGTTAGAGGGTACTATGTGTAATCCTACGTGTTTTTATTATTTAAAAACGCATGAAAAGTGATTTATGTTTCAAATTGGGTTTTTGGGTTTAAAATCGTCCTTTTGTCATTTCGGTGGATGAAACCTCATTTCGAGAGTTTTCTTTCAAGATTTTAGGGCGAGGATTGGACGTGTGTAAGTCCAAGGGTGTTAGAAGGATGTTTGGAGGCTAAATTTGGGGTTTAGAGGGCAAAAATGTAACAAAAACCATTTTCTGGGCTGATTCAGTCGACTGAAGCTATGAGTTCAGTCGATTGGATCATCTTTTGATGAGTTCAGTCGACTGGACTTGCGAGGTCAGTCGACTGAAATTTCTTCTGTTGGGGTTCTCATTTTCTAGTGAGTTTTTCAGTCAATTGGAGGCTTGGGCCAGTCGACTAGGGTCCTGTGTGGGCTGTTGGTGTTGTTTTGGTAGTTCGGTGGTTGGGTTTTAGCCTTCTTCACTTTCCTCGATTGGTTTTAAAGCAATGGATTCAGGTAATCTCGCGTTTCGAAGGTTGGTTTTCGGAGGGATGGTTTAAAAAAGGAGTTTTTATGAAAACTTTGGAAAAACGTGCTTGTTGAAGGTTTGGAGCTAACCTTGGGGTTGAGTCTCAACTTCTAAAACATTTTGATGAAAATATGTTTTTACATGTTTTGTTTGATCTCCATGGTTCATGGATTGGATCTTCTTATATACATGTGTTGTAATTTGTTTGCGAGTTTTGAAATATTTTCGATAGAAGTACCGTGACAGTGGGTTTGGTTGAGTTGGACTTCCATTGCTCATCGGTGTAAGTCCAGAAACGTGCGCAGCGTAGGGGCTCCATACCTTTGGGTTAGTCCCCGTAAATTGAGTGTGTGTGGGTGCTTTGTACCCTCGGGCTCAGGTCCCGTAAATTAAGTAGTAGGTGCTCTGTACCTTCGGTTATCTCCCGTAAATTGAGCAGTTCGGGTGCCTCCGTTAATGGCGTCGTTGTCGTGATTCCATATAGAACTTGTCATTACTATGCCTGTGGGTCTAGGGTAATAGACGAGAGTTTATAGTTGTTACCTTTGTCGGTGTGGCAGAGTCGGTACATAAGATTACGTTTTATCGTGTCTCCTCGACTGTGTATCCCGGGTGGAGAATGCTGTGTTTTTTTTACTACTTTCCATTAACTATGGCATGATATCTGTGAGGATTATATGTGCAGTTTTAAGGATGGAAAACTGCTGGTTTTTGAGAAAAAAACCTGTTTGGCTTTTGTGGTAGAGTTAGCTCCCACCTTATGGTTGCATGACCTGTATTACAATTTTAATGTTTATGTTCTATTGGACTTCGGCTCAAAGTGTGGGATTTTTGCTATAAAATCTTTTTCAAGTGAGCACTTGGAGTTGACCTAGTTGCAGAGGTGATGGAAGACTTGCTGTAGTTTTCTTTTTTTGGAGACATGTATTTTTACATGTGATGCCTGTGAATGCTGGTTTTGTACGTTTTTTGGCGATATTCTTATTCATGTATGAGAATGCATGTTTATTGTTTACGAGAGCTGGACTTGGGAAATCTTTTATCTAACTACTGTATTTTGATTTCCAACTGTAAAACCTATTTTTTTAATGGGTGTTTTGGTGGGCTTTTGCGTGACCCTAGTGTTTGGGGTGTGACAATTTGGTATCAGAGTTCTGAGTTCGAATACCTAAGAGCCATGGAAAAGAGGGTATATCACCTTGTGAGGATGTATATGTGCTTATTGCATGTGTTACAGCGTTTTTCTAACATCAGCATGATAGCATGTGGTGTATACGTGTGTATGGAGGTTGGACCTTAGGATTGATTAGTCTTGCCTTCGGGCATTTGGATTGACAAACTTGGGAGCCATGTTAGAGACGCGTTTCGCGGACGTGATTTCTAGCAAGGAATCTAAGTAGGTTGTCTGGAGTGACTAGTCTTTCTTGTTGGTTCTCCTCGGTATGTGAGATGTGATGACATGATATTAAGTGGCTCTGTGTTAGCATGCCTATGTGAGTTATGTTTTTCACGTTAGCAATCACATGTTGTATGGATGCTTATCCTGTTATGTTGCTTTCGTATAGAGTTATGTCCACGCGGGGAGGACGAGGCCGAGGTCGAGGTCGTAGCCGTGGTTCTGGCTGAAGGGACGTTCCAGTCCCTGATGTTGGGGATGCTAATGCACCCACGGACCTTTTGACGGGGGAGATTTATTGCGTGAGATGGTTGGCTCCATTCGGCAACTGGCTGAGGCCCCTAGGGGCAGGGAGAATGTACCTGAGCTGAGGGCGACGGTCGCGATACGTGAGTTTCACCGTTTGGACCCTCTTACCTTTTCTAGGGATCCCAACCCCACGGTAGCCAATGAATGGCTAGAGCTGATCACCAGGATCTTGGATATGCTTCAGATTGAGGAGGACGATCTGAGGGTTACTTTTGCTGGTTTCCAGCTAAGGAGGAGTGCGCACATGTGGTGAAAGTTCACCAGGACTACAGTTACTGGCACTTGGGAGGCATTCACGAAGGTATTTCTGGAGAAATACTTTCCAGCGACACTGAGGGATCGCTATAGAGAGGATTTTCTATTTTTGAATCAGGGGACGATGTTAGTGGTGGAGTATGAGGCTGAGTTCACCAGTCAGTCATGGTTTGCACAGGAGAACAAAACCAGTCTGGTCCGAGAGGGGTTTGAGGCCCGCTATCAGAGATAGGGTGGCGGCATTCTAGATGCAGGTTTTCACAGAGTTGGTACAGATGACCATGAAGGTGGAAGACACTCTGAATGAGACGCACAGAGACAGGGACAGTCGGGGTCAGCAAGGAGGGAAACATGCACAGTCTCAGGGGCGCAGGGAGAACAAGCACCGACGAACATCTGGTCCGAGTTCTCATCCGGTAGGGTCGTATCCGCTGCAGTCTTCTGCATCCGTACCTCCCACAGTTTCAACGGGAAGGTCAGAGCAGAGGAGGGAGTTTGTCTGTTTTAGATGCCAACGGCCAGGGCATCGTGTGGCAGAGTGCCGGAGTCCAACACCGGTTCAATCTTAGGTGCAAGGAAGAAGGCTAATCGTGTGTTATGAGTGTGGCCAGTCTGGACACCTCCGTAGGGATTGCCTCAGACGAGGGAGCACAGCTGGAGCTTCTGTTACTCCATCAGCCCAGGGACGCCAGCCATACAGATTTGCAGAATGGGGCACCTCAGTATAGTCGGGCAGATAGTCGACAGTTCAGGACCACAGTGGACAGGCCAGAGCTTATGTTCTTGCAGATCTCAGTTCATCCAGAGCACTGGTCGTGCTCAATGCTTCTGCTACCACCTCCATGATCAGAGATACTCTTTTAGTCTTTAGATCATGGGCCAGTGTTCTTATCGACACGGGGGCATCACATTCGTTTATATCATCTGCTTTTGCATCTGCTTTGGGCTGGAAATGGACTGGTTGGGTAGTACTTTGAGCGTGGAGACCCCAGTCAGTGGGAGTGTGACATTGAGTCTTGTTTGTAGATCCTGCGTGTTGGAGTTCGCTAGTCGTTGTTTAGAGTTCGACTTTATCATTTTAGACATGATTGCATTTGATGTCATTCTAGGGATGGATTGGCTTACCACCTATCGTGCCTTTATCGATTGCGATCAACGAAGGGTAACGATTTGTATGCTAGCAGGAGATTGCTTTTGCTTTGTGGGTGACAAGGATGAGGGTTTGGTATCTATGTCTGGTGCTGTGCGGAACCAGGGTAACCTGGGTTCCCTCTTTGCAGCTCTCATGTTGGATGAGGAAGTTGGAGTTCGAGGAGCATTACCTCCGGTGGTTTGTGACTATCCAGATATCTTTCCAGATGATTTGTTCGAGTTACTGCCGAACTGGGAGGTAGAGTTCTCTATTGAGTTAGTTCTAGGAACTATTCTCATATCCATGCCGTCTTACCGTTTTGCACCCGCTGAGTTGCGTGAACTCAAGGTATAGCTACAAGAGTTGTTGGATAGGGGGTTTATACGCCCGGGTACTTCACCGTGGTGAGCTCCTGCTCTTTTTGCCAAGAAGAAGGATGGATCTTACGTTTGTGCATCGATTACCAAAAGCTGAATCAAGTGACAGTGAAGAATAAGTATCCCATGCCGATGATAGATGATTTGTTTGATCAGTTGAAGGGGTCGAGCTGCTTTTCCAAGATTGACTTGAGATCAGGTACCACTAGTTGCGAATTAGGGACGAGGACATAGCGAAGACCGCCTTCTGAACTCGCTATGGTCACTATGAGTTTCTAGTTATGCCGTTCGGTCTGACGAATGCACCCGCGATGTTTATGAGTTTGATGAACCGCATCTTTCATCCATACTTGGACAGTTTTGTGGTGGTGTTTGTGGATGATGTTCTCATCTACTCACCCACTAGGGAGGCACATGAGGATCACCTGCGTATTATTCTGACGACTTTGAGAGAGCATCGCTTGTATGCAAAGTTCGAGAAGTGCGAATTTTGGATGTCAGATGTGAGGTTTTTGGGTCACATAGTGTCGACAGACGGGGTAGCTGTGGATTCGTCGAAGACGAATGCCGTGATGCATTGGGAGCGACCGAAGAACGTCTTTGAGATCTGTAATTTTTTGGGTTTAGCAGGTTATTATCGACAATTTGTGGAGGATTTTGCGAGACTTGCTGCGCCGATGACGCGTCTGACATGGAAGGGAGTTGTGTTCATTTAGAGTGAGTCCTGTGAGTCGGCATTCCAGGAGCTGAAGACGTGATTGACTAACGCGCCAGTGTTGATTATTTCCGAGCGAGGCTTGGGATATACTGTGTACTGTGATGCATCACACGACGGTTTGGGCTATGTCCTAATGCAGGAAGGGAAGGTTATAGCTTATGGTTCTCGGCAGCTGAAGATCTATGAGAAGAACTACCCGGACACACGATCTGGAGTTGGCTGCCGTGGTCTTTGCCTTGAAGATGATGTCACTATCTTTATGGTGAGCACTTCGAGATTTTTTCCGATCACAAGAGTTTAAAATACTTGTTTTCGTAGAAGAATCTGAACTTGCGCTAACGACGATGGATGGAGTTATTGGAGGATTATGCTTTTGACTTGCAGTATCACCCAGGGAAGGCCAATGTTGTGGCTGATGCGCTCAGTAGGAGATCTCATGGGTCGTTAGCTTCTGTGGCTATACGTGAGTTGGAAATGCTTGGAGAGGTTGGGGAGTTTGACCTCTGTCTTGGGCATACAGCGACAGAGGCCACCTTATTTTCAATAGTTTCACGACCAGCATTGATTGCACGAGTGTTAGAGGTTTAACAGACGGATCAGGAAGCTCAGATGATACGAGATCGTGTTGCTAGTGGAGAGGATATAGCAGGATAGGTTGTGGGTTCAGACCAGAGTCTGAGATTGGCTGGGAGGTTGTTTGTGCCAGAGTCATGCCGCGCGGATATCCTACATGAGTGTCATCATTCTCACCTTGCAATACATCCTGGAGGCACGAAGATGTACCACGACTTACGTCGTCAGTTCTATTGGACAGGAATGAAGAAGGACGTGCTTCAGTTTGTTTCTCGGTGCCTTACCTGTCAGCAGATAAAGATGGAGCACCAAAAATTGGGAAGATTACTACAGCCATTACCGATATCTGAATGGAAGTGGGAGAACATCACAATGGACTTTGTGTCGGGACTTCCTCGATCACCTAAAGGACACGATGCCGTATGGGTTGTGGTTGATAGGTTGACAAAGTCTGCACACTTTCTCCCCATCCGCGTGAAGGACTTGATGGACCGACTGAGTAGATTGTATGTCAGAGAGGTAGTTCGCTTGCATAGAGTGCTAGTGTTTATTGTTTCTGACCGAGACCTGCGTTTCACATCGTGCTTTTGGTAGAGTCTTCAGGAGGCTTTGGGGACGAACTTAATGTTCAGTACTGCTTTTCACCCCCAGACAGATGGCCAGTCTGAGAAGACTACAGATTCTAGAGGACATGTTGAGGGCTTGTGTCCTTGATTTCAGAGGTTTATGGGAGGATCATCTACCGTTAGCAGAGTTTGCATACAACAATAGCTATCAATCTAGTATTAGGATGGCACCGTATGAGGCTTTGTATGGTAGGCCGTGTAGATCACCAGTATGTTGGACAGATGTGGGAGAGACCACAGTCTTGGAGTCCGACATGGTATGAGAGACGACGGAGAAGATCGCAGTGATTTGCCAACGTCTAGCGACAGCACAGAGCCGTCAGAGGAGTTATGCAGATTAGAGGAGAAGACCTTTGGAGTTTACAGTGGGGGATCACGTGTTTCTAAAGGTCTCACCACGTAGAGGTTTGATGAGATTTAATCGTAGCGGGAAGCTATCACTTCGTTTCATTGGACCTTTTGAGATCCTTGACATGATTGAAGAGGTTGCTTATCGTTTGGCTTTGCCACCTCAGTTAGCATCTGTGCATAACGTGTTCCATATTTCTATGCTTCGAAGGTATGAGCCTGATCCTTCACGTGTTAGATTGGGCCGAGCTGTGGGTTGATGAGGATGCCACTTATAAGGAGCGTCCGGTGAAGATTCTTGATACAAAGGAGCAAATGTTGCGAGGCAGAACCATTGCTTATGTCAAGGTCCTATGGCTTCATCATGCGGTTGAAAAAGCGACATGGGAGCTGGAGTCAGGAATGCGTGTTAGATATCTGGAGCTTTTTCCTTTGTGACCTTGTAGTGAATTTCGGGGGCAAAATTTCTTAAGGTGGCGAGAGTTGTGAAACCCGACCCCGTCTCTTTTTGAGATTTATATATATGTTTGATGTGTTTTCGCATATATTTTGTTCGATGTATGATTTATTCGTTTTGATGCATGTTTACGTTTAAATAAGCATCCAGGGTTGGTTCTCAGGGTTGTTGGGAGTTGCGGTTCAAATTTCAAAAATTTTAAAAAAAAGATATTTTGGAGGCCTATAAACATCTGGAGTTAGATATTTTCAAAAGATATTTTCAAAACTTAACGATTAAGTTTTCTCCTTTTTTTTCTCTACCTTCCCTCTAACATCTTGGGGGCCCAGGGCTTGATTTTTGACAAATCAACTGCTGATTCTCAGTATTGGCATCGTGGTCTACGCATCTATCTGGACGAAATTTCATTCCGACGAAACTCAATTTTGCACGTGAATCGAGGTGTCAAGTTTTAACTCACCGAGGTAGGATCCTAGACTATATAACTGTTAGAGGGTACTACGTGTAATCCTACGTGTTTCTACCATTTAAAAACGCATGAAAAGTGATTTATGTTTCAAATCGAATTTTTGGGTTTAAAATCGTCTTTTCGGCATTTTGGTGGATGAAACCTCGTTTCGAGAGTTTCCTTTCGAGGTTTTGGGGTGAGGCTTGGACATGTGTAAGTCCAAGGGTGTTAGAAGGAAATTTGAAGGCTAGATTTGGGGTTTTGAGGACAAAATCGTAGCAAAATCATTTTTTTAGGCTGATTCAGTCGATTGAAGCTATGAGTTCAGTTGACTGGATCATCTTTTGGTGAGTTCAGTCAACTAGACTTGGGAGGTCAGTTGACTGAAATTCCGTCTGTTGGGGTTCTCTTTTTCCAGTGAGTTTTTTAGTCGACTGGGGGCTTGGGCCAGTCGACTGGGGTCCTGTGTGGGCTATTGGTGTTGTTTTGGTGGTTCGGTGGTTGGGTTTTAGCCTTCCTCACTTTTCTCGATTGGTTTTAAAGCGATGGATTCAGGTAATCTCGCGTTTTGAAGGTTGGTTTTCGGAGGGATGGTTTGAAAAAGGAGTTTTTACGAAAACTTTGGAAAAACGTGTTTGTTGAAGGTTTGGAGCTAGCTTTGGGATTGAGTCTCAACTTCTAAAACTTTTTGGTGAAATATGTTTTTACATGTTTTATTTGATCTCCATGGTTCATGGATTGGATCTTCTTATATACATGTGTTGTATAATTGTTTGCGGGTTTTGAAATATCTTCTATAGATGTACCGTGAGAGTGGGCTTGGTTGAGTTGGGCTTCCATTGCTCCTCGGTGTAAGTCCAGAAACGTGCGCAGCGTAGGTGCTTTGTACCTTCAGGTTAGTCCTTGTAAATTGAGTGTGTGTGAGTGCTTTGTACCCTCGGGATCAGGTGCCGTAAATTAAGTAGTAGGTGCTCTGTACCTTCGGTTATCTCCCGTAAATTGAGCAGTTCGGGTGCCTTCGTTAATGGCGTCGTTGTCATGACTCCGTATAGAACTTATCATTACTAAGCCTGTGGGTCTAAGGTAATGGACGAGAGTCTATAGTTGTTACCTTTGTCGGTGTGGCAGAGTCGGTATATAGAATTACGCTTTATCGTGTCTCCTCAGCTGTGTATCCCAGGTGGAGAATGCTGTGTTTGTTTTACTGCTTTCCTTTAACTGTTGCATGATATATGTCAGGATTATATGCATAGTTTCAAGGATGAAAAACTGCTGATTTTTAAGAGAAAAAACTATTTGGCTTTTGTGGTTGAGTTAGCTCCCACCTTATGATTGCATGACTTGTATTACAGTTTTATTGTTTATGTTCTATTGGGCTTCTGTTCACGGTGTGGAATTTTTTGCTGTAAAATCTTTTTAAGGTGAGCACATGGAGTTGACCTAGTTGCAGAGGTGATGGAAGACTTGTTGTAGTTTTCCATTTTTGGAGACATGTATTTTTACATGTGATGCCTGCGAAGGCTGATTTTGTACGCCTTTTGGCGATATACTTATTCATGTATGAGAATACATGTTTATCGTTTACGAGAACTGGACTTGGGAAATCTTTATCCAACTACTGTATTTTGATTTCCAACTGTAAAACTTATTTTTTTAATGGGTGTTTTGGTGAGCTTTTGCGTGACCCTAGTGTTTGGGGCGTGACATCATCACCCTTAGATTTCTTGCCTCGGAGATAGCTGTAGCCTTAGCTTCCCAAATAGGTGACAAGGCTTTGAGTACTTTCCTTAAAAACTCATAAGATTAGTATGTCTTTTCAAGTGCATTAAGAGAGTAAATAATATGAGTAAAGCGAGTGTATATGCTAAAGATAGTTTCATCATCATTCATCTTAAAGCCTTCATACTCACTAATTAGTCTATCAATTCTAGAATCTTTAACATCATGAGTGCCTTCATAAGAAATTTCTAACTTCTTCCATATTTCTTTAGCACTTTTACATGTCATTATGCGATTATATTTGTTAGCATCTAAAGCACAATATAAGGCATTCATAACCCTAGAGTTTATTTGAAGTAGCTTCATATCATTTTCATTCATTTCTTCTTCTAGTTTAGGAATTTTTTTACCTTCTACAGTTTTAGTAGAAGTGAAATTACCTTGAAAGATCATTCTCCAAGCCCTCCAATCCATGGTTTGAATATAAATCCTTATTCTTTGCTTTCAAAAAGTGTAGTTAACACCACAGATGGTCAATCATCTGTAAGGCCTCCAAGATTTTTATAAAGTGTTTAAATATTAAAACTCAAGTATATATTTAATTCACTTAAAAACAACATTCAAAACTTTTCGTTTAAAAAAAATTAAAGCACAAGTATATATTTTAACTCACAAGATTTAAAAACTTCTTGTTTGAAAAATAAAATAAAATCACGGGATTCAAAACTTTCTTGTTTAAAAATTAAAATACAAGTATGGATTTTAATAGAGAATGATTCAAGTATAGATTTTAAATGTGTGTGATGCAAATATAGGCAACAATATAATGAAAATAAAAAGTAAAGCAAGTTAGAGATATAACACCAAGATTTTTATAAAGTTTGGCGCAACGGTATCCGTCCTTGTCTCAAGCAACCGCTATGAGAATTTTTACTATCACTCCTTCAATAGGCAGAGCAGCCTCTCTCCTTAGTCTAGGTAGAGTAGCTTCTCTTGAGAATGCCCCCTTATCAAGTATTACAATCCTTATAGGCGGAATAACATCTCTTGAGAAATATCCTTCTTAAATACAATAGAATGAAATGAAAGTGTACAAGAAAATGCTCTTTCAATGAGCGGATGAGTACAAAAAATTAATACACTAACTCACTTCTCAAAAAATATATCAATGAAGCTCTAAGAGAAATCTAACAAACTTTTCTCTCAAAAATTAATTGAAAAAACTCAAGAAATATAAAGCACAAGAAGTAAGAATATAAAAGAATTGATTGGAATGTTTGAAGTGAATAAAACTAGAGCACAAGGGCTCTATTTATAGGCCAAAAGTCTGGACTAGTCGTTGGGTTAAATGTGGTAATGTCAAACTAGCCGTTTCAGCCAAAAATTCAAAATTAAGCCTATTCAGTCGACTAGAGTAGTCCATTCAGTCGACTGGATTGCCCTTCAGTCGACTAGACTTTGTGGGTCAGTCGACTGAACTGCTTTAGATCTAATTTCCTTTTTAGCAGTCCAGTTTCAGTTGACTACATGCCTTGCATTAGTTGATTGAACTTTTAAAAGTCCAGAATTTTTGTTTTTCAAAAAGATTTTGATCACTTCTTGTTTTGAAAAAATATTTTTAGGATTCCTATGAGTTTCAAGAGATATAATCATGAGTTTTGTGAATTTAAATAGATCCTAATTTTGATACAAATGAAATTTAGAAACTTTATCTTCAATCCTTCAATTTGCTCCAAAACCTTGTAGCCAAAGTATTTGATTTGGAGTTTGCTTTATGGCTTCCACTTTGTATCTTTGATTGTGCTAATCATATATTTCCTGTAAACTCAATTTTCACAATTAAATATTTAGATTTGTTATCATCAAAACGGTTATTGAAGTCTTGTTAGACCAACACCCAAGCCGCTCGAGCAGTGAGGGTTGTTTTATCATCAAAATTTCTTTGCTAAATTTTAAACTTGGTTTTGGCAAGAATGGTTTATATCTTCTTTAAATTATCCATACTCATGTTACCATCCTCAAATTCTTATATAAATGGCTCATTTATGTTTGAAAAAGAAATCCTTAAATAAAAGAATGTTTGGTAAACGTTCTCTTTAAATGGTTGACGTTGGGTATGATGCGGTTTTGGTTCACGCGACCCGAGGATAGGGGCCCGACACTCTGTTTCCAAAAAATGCAGCCTTCACACAAATCAAACTCTATAGACTTTAATTCTGGTAATTTACCTTTAGACAAAAGTATCTTCATTCTCTTTCATTCATGTGATCCAGTCTTTGGTGTCATAGGTTTGTGTCTGTCCCGCTATCAGCAACTGCCACCATATCCCTTGTATTTGAAGTCATATATAGAGTACCTATTTTTGTTCCACGAGCCACTACCACAGCTCCCTTTGTGATTTTCTTTGTGCCACCAACAAATGTTACTGTATGCCCTTCAACGTGAAGTTGTCCAACAAAGATTAGATTTCTCATCAACTTAGGAACATGTCGTACCTTATGTCTTAGCCATACGGACCCATTAGACAATTTAATGCGGATATCTCTAGTACCCATAATATATAGTGCTTGTCAATCAGTCAAGTACACCTTTTCAAAATCACCCATCACATAGTTCTCGATGATTTATCGGTGTGCTGTAGTATGAAACGAAACTCCTGAGTCCAACACCCCAGAGTTAATGAGACTATCAACTGAGCGAAGTAAAGCATCTTGTTTATCTTCCATTACAATGTTGGCGGAATCATTGTGATTCTTCTTTAATTCCGTGCATTTCTTTTTAATGTGACCATTTTTTCTGTTGTTCTAGCATTCACGTTGCTGCCCAGATTTAGATTTGTTTCTGCCTTTTCTAGACTTTGATTTGCCCTAATTTTGATTTCTATCAAATCCTCTACCCCTTGTTTCAACATTTAACGCTAAACTAGAATTAGAACCAGAACCAAACACTTCACCAGTGTCTCTCCTACGAATCTCCTTGCTCAGATAAGATCCTGAACATCATCATACTTGAGTTTTTTTTCTGGGCAGAGTTGCTTACTGCCGTTCTCATCGCTTCCCAGCTATTTAGCAGTGAAGCCAAAATAATCAAAGCACGGATCTCATCTTCAAAATCAATTTTGATGGAAAATAATTGATTTGTGATGGTATTAAACTCGTTTAGATGCTATGCAACAGGGGTACTTTCTGCCATCTTAAGATTAAATTACTTCTTCGTTAGATGTACCCTGTTATTGGCCAAGGATTTTTTATACATACTTGACAGAGTCTCCATTAAGTCTGCTGTGGTCTTCTCCTTGAAAATGTTGTGCGCCACTTATTTGGATAACACTAACCAAATGACTCCTAGCACCTATCTGTCAAGTATACTCCACTTGTTATCCTTTATGCCCTCTGGTTTCATTCTCAAGAGAGGCAGATGTAGCTTCTTCCCATATAGGTAGTCCTCAATCTGCAACCTTCAATACCCAAATCTGTTTCGTCAAATTTCTCGATCCCAATCGTGTTTTCTTCTTCTGCCATGATGAGTTCTTCAACCTCCAAAACCCGAAGCTTTGATACCAATTGTTGGGGATTGGATTCGATCTCGACAATCCCACCCATCACAAAGTACGCACAAACCATACAAGAATGAAAACAGACAAGAAAAGTAATCACAAGAACGAGACACACAAATTTACGTGATTCGGCAAGTTGTGCCTACGTCCATGAGCTCATACTTTTTACTATAAACTTAGAAGAATACACGAGAGGTGTTTTCAAGTAAAAGGAATGAGAAAATTAGGTCAAAACTCTACCACAGTTGCAACCCTACCAGCTTTTTAAAGATGCAATCCAGAACAGACCGCTCGATCAATCATCGATCCAAATCGATTTGTCCATCGATCTGTCTTTGACTGCTCTCGATATTACTGCAGGCCGATCGATCAATCCCCTAGATGGATTTTCTTTATCCTCTAACAGGTTGTTTATTTGAGATATCATTTTATTTTCTAGTGTATTTAAATCAACTAACCACATCAAAGCTTTGGTAAAACACACAAAATAATTTTGACGAGCAACATGGAATTATTAAGAAAATTATCTTTTTAGAAACCTCAAAGTAGATCCACTTTTTATAGGTCCTAAAATTAGTTCGACTTTCTCATAGGTTCCATTTTGTTTTTGTCTTTCGAAAATACCCTTATTTTGGGAGTTCTGTTCGCTTGTCTGTAAAATTGCTTCGAACGGCTCTGAAAGAGAAGCTTCCATTTTTTGATTTAGAATGAAGCATGGCCGTGGGGATTTTCCACATCCATGTCGTGGGAAAAATCAGAGCAATATTGAAAAGATACGAGCAATGGATGCTGATTTAGATGGGGATGAGGATCCAAAAAAATATAGGACAACAAAATCGACATGATTCACAAAGATATACATTCTCCTCCGATTCGAAAGGTTCAAACTGAAATCTTGAAGATTTTAATTACTGATTTCACCCTCATTTCGAAGCCCTAATATGCTTTTGTGACACCATTCTCATTTCAAAAACCCTACATTTTTCAGTTCTCATATTTTCCATACTCTCGTTTGAATTGGTGAGTTCTTCCCCTATTAAATCTGTAACCCTTAACCTCCAAATTAGTGCTTGTAATCATGCTGAATTTGTGTAGATTGCCTGATGTTTGAATATGAGAATCATCTCAAACGGTGAATAAGATATAATTTTTGTTCATTCCTCCCTTGATGCTACATTTGGTGTGTTGTTCTTATTTTGTACTAAAGATACAATAAAAGTTGTCATTAGTTTTTGATCAAATTATTCTCTTTGTAGAAGCATTTTGTGCCTAATATCATATGAATGTGTTAACCAAAATAACAAAAATGGTCTCCATCGAAAGGAAATTATCTTCGCATATGAAGCGATTGCATGCAAGGTCCTTTTGCCTTGTTTCAGGACTTCGCCAGAAAGTAATGATGATCGAAAATGAAAGTAATAAAGAAATTTTATTACTTCGATGTGGATTACAATCGAACACTGTGGTGACAAACTATGTACAATCTACTCCTATCAACTGTCAAAAGGAAATTACAAGGAAATAAAATGAAATACAAAAGATAAAAGAAAAAGATAGGCAGGTTGCCAATGTGTGTTCAAAAAGTCATGTCATAGTGGTCATTCTTAGCCTTTTATAGACTAATCTGTTAACCGTCTATAACTGCCTTTCATAATCGTCTTCATCATGGACTATTTCATGCTGATTTGAATAGTGGGTGACTCATTGTGAGTCCACTCTGTTAGTGAGCAATTATGATCTGTCCTCACAATCCAGTAACTGCTGGTCTTTGGAAACAAATACATTCAGTTATAACACTTGTCCCATTGCAGAGGTTGTGCTTTGTGACACCTGTCTAACACTAATAACTGCTCCTTCGATTTCGATGAGAGAAGTAATCAGTTCATATAGGCATCAACAAAGAATTAAAATATTGATGGGCCTTTTACTTAAGCCTCTATACTTTTTACCATTGATGAGTTCATATTACATTTACTGGCCATTTAATTCCTGGCACATGTCATTCTTTATTATTTTTACAAGCCTCGAAGGGTATTTGTAATATAAATAACTCATTTTACGTCTTGGGCATATATTTTATTAATATTGACCTTCTATTCGATAGGTCATTTATCCTTATCGAAAAGATTTGGGATAAATGTGGTGTAAACAATTGCCCCCTCATTAATGGGTTTAAGTTCTTTTAACACAATTAATGATGCCTTTAATGACTAGGGTTAAATCATAAATATTACCATTGTCAAGGCATGTGAAGAAGATGAAACATTTAAATATGCTTATATGGAAGTTTTAACGTCATTTTGTCGCTCTTAAACCACTCTGTGTTCTGTTAATCGTCTTTTACCTCAAGAGTTTTCAAACTCAAACTTAACAACCATGGCTCCGAGGAGAAGCTCTAAACCTTCCTCTATAACGCGAAGATTCCCTGCTGATCTTAAGGAATATGTTGATCAACACAACAATCACGATATTTTGATCCAAAATCCTAGCTCGAGTTCGAATTACATTCTTGGCCCCATTCTTGAACCAAATATGCCTAAATCCTTCTCATCTAGTTATCCTTTGGCCCCAAATGATCCTTTCTTACTTCACCAACCATTCTTAAATTGGACCAAACGGAAGGGACCCGCACCTCTTCGCACATGGATAAACCCTAAACAAGATGGGTCTAACTGGGTATCGCGTCTAACTCCCTTCATTGGACAGCAGTGGGATAACTTGGGTATTCGAGAAACTATCATGCTCTCGACCTATACCCTTGATATGAATAAGTGGGTATTAGGTGCAGCAACATGTTTCTGGTCCACTTCCTGCAATGCCATGATACTACCTTGTGGGTTTATGTCACCCACGATCCTCGACGTCGTTCATCTCACTGGCCTTCCATCGACAGGCCTTGAAGTCAATGTTCTGTTAATCTCACGCCAACTGGAGAAGAGTATTTGAAATCTTCAGGTATGGGGTACTCTGAATTGATCAAAGTTTATGATATCCCTTTCTCTATTGTTCCTTCTTTCAAAGAAATAGTTCTTTTTTTACCTTTTTTAGCTTTGTCGATTCCTCTTGGCTATCCCTGGTATTAAAGTCACCAAGGAGTACTTATCGATAGCTATTTGTTTGGCTCAACAAAAGAAGCTAGCTTTGGCTCCTTTCGTTTTAGGTACTCTATATAAAGGATTGTATACATTTGTCGAAAAGGGATTTTTAACAGCTGTGGAAGCCCTTTTTGGCTATTCCAGGCTTGGCTTTATGCTTACTTTCCTCAGCTCAACCCGAAATATAAAACCACCCTTGGGGACCCTTACCTGAGCTATGATGAATACTATTTCTCTCTGTATTCAGATTTCTCGACATATTCTTTCGAATATTATTTCTCTGTTTTCTTCTCTCTGCCTCCCATTAGAAGTTCTGAGAACTTTCAACCTTTTCATTTATTTCAATATTCTTCTTCTCATTTGACTTTCCTGCAAGATGACCCTTCGCAACCCCTTTCTCCGAATGATCATATTCGTCGAAGGAATTTTTGGGCCAGTGTTCTCACCCCTAAAATATATCTTGGTGGGATGATCTATTTCATCTATTACATTTTGTAACTGCAGTTTCAAAAACTATTCTCCCAGTCAACGTGCTAAGCAGTTTGGGTTAATACAAGGAGTACCCTTACCTTTTATGCACTCCTCCATTCATGAGATTATTGAAGGTAGATCTACGATAAGGGAGACTTATTTGGCTCAAGCCATTCAAGATGATTTTCTAAGTAGGGTCCAAGCTTTTAAATTTGAAGAATTCCAGTCTTCTACCTTAACAACGCTTGCTTTCGATGCATGGTGGACTGTCATTGCTCCTATCATTTTCGTCTCTTCCCTGACTTATTATCAAGCTCAATTGTCTTATCATAATCGACAAGGGAGGCTAGCATCTTCTACTCAAGGTACTTCTTTTAATATCCTTGAATTCCTTTGCATACTTATTTTTCGAAAGCTAAAAATCTTTTTATACAGCTATTGTTGCAGAACCCATTCATGTAGTTACCCCTCATTTGGTAACTCGAGTTCAAGCGAACATAGCTTCAGACTTGGATACTATATCAGATGATATCCCATTGTCAGTTAGAGCTTCGAAAGGTAAAAGCCTTTTTGTTTATACTCCTGAAGAACAACATGCTTCTTCTAATCCTCTTATTGATGGATTCATGAAAGATACCTTTTCAGCTGAGAAAACTTTGCAAGAAAAGAAAAAAAAGAAAGAGGAACAGAAGAAGAAATATGAAGGCGAGAAAGAGAAGAAAAGAAAAAGAAGAAATGGAGAAGAAGAGAAAGAAAGAAGAAGAAGCAAAGAAGAAAGAAGAAGAAATGAAGAAGAAAGAAGAATTGAAGAAGAGCGAAGAAGAAATGAAGAAGAGAGAGGAAAATGAACAGAAGAGACAAGAAGAAGAAAGAGAAAGGATTCAGAAAGAAGAATTTGAAAGGAATAAAAAAGAAGAAAAGGAAAATGATGCAGAGGAGAAAGAGAAAAAAGAAAAAGAGAAAGTAAGACAAGAAAAAGAGTTAGAGGAAAAAAGAGTAGAGGAAGAAGAAAGAAGAAGAAGGAAAGATGAAAAAAGAAAAAGAAAACAAGAAGAAAAGGAGAAAAGAAAAAGGGAAGAGGAAGAAAGGAAACAGAAAGAAAAGGAGAGAAAGAGAAGGAAAGAAGAAAAGAAAAGAAAACATGTGGAGGAGAAGAAAGGACAGGAAGAGGAAAAAATTTGAAAGGAACAAGATACTGCAAAAGAAGGAGATGAAGACGAAGAAGAATTGATTTCCTTGATGATATTTTCGAAGAAACACAAAGCTTCTGAAACTTCTGTGGTTGCTCTCAAAGGAGGAAATGCCCTTTCTACTCAAGATAAGAAAATAAAGGTATATTAGACAACTTACTTTGACTCATCTTTCTCATACTCATTTAGCTTTATTGTAACCACATGGATCCTTTCAGGCAAATCCACCTTCAAAGGTTCCTTTAGAGGTATCCTATTCTTCTGAATACTATGTGACATCTCCAGCTTCTATTGGAATCCCTTTCGAAGAAGATCCATCACCCAACATGGCTTTAACACTTGTTAGTGTTATGCCTTTGGGTTTAACCCTTACCACTGGTCCTGTAGAAGTTATTCATCAGGTTGAACCTGTGCAAGACTCTATCCCTACTGCTGATGAAGACAATCGACCTGCTCATTCTCCTATTTTTAGGGACAAGGTACTTCATGACTTTTAAAAATCTTCTCATGTTATTTACTTTACTTATCTTGTAGATCGAAGAGACTCCTGCCATCGAAGATGCCATAGACATACTCCTTGGCCGCATGGATTCTTTCACCGAATCCATGGCTCAAGTTCCATGCAGACCAAATGATACCTCTATCGATCCATCAACCATGCAGAGTTAGGTCATTTTTATGACCTTCTTTCTCTTCCTTTCGAAGAGCTATTTCTCTCGAAAGCTCAGGATCTCATTTCATGTATCAAGAAGCTATCTAGTACTGCTAACATTATTTACACTCCCGATGAACAGGCCAAATTATCAGTGATGGCCTCAGAGTTGTCTGGTAAAATTGCATTGGCCCAATATTATCAAGACACGATTCGTTCTAAATAATGTTACATCGATTCCATGAAGTCAATATCAACTCTCATCTCAACTCATCGAGAAAGAGCTCTTCAGATCAAACAGAAAGACCATTTACTTCAAGAGGAGGAATTGCAATTGCAAGCCAGGCTAGATTAAATTCATCTCGAGAGGCATGCACTGAAGTTAGAAAGAGATGCCTTAATTCAAGACACAGAAGATCTCCTTTCGAAACGAGAACATAGTTCTTTCAAGATTTAAGCAGCTTTAGAGGATTTAGGCCAATCTCAATTCAAATTCAAATCTTTAAATGTAGAATGGGATTTGTTCAAATCCTCCTTTCCTCCATTGTAATCAAACACTTTAATATTATTCCAATGAATACATTTTAATGTTCTTTCATGGATTCCCACATTGTTGGATAGTATCTTTTTAGATATCTTCTATTAATTGTTCTTTTATGCAACTCACCGTTAAGGGATTCCAAATGATATGCTCCTTTCGACAATACTCGTTCTATTCGAAAAGGACCTTCCCAATTTGGTGACCATTTACCAAATTCAGGGTTCTTCAAACCCAATGCTAAATAGTTTTCCAAACCAAATCACCTTATGCAAAACTTTTATTTTTCACTTTTTTATTAAAAACCCTTTTGATCTTTTTCTTTTAGGCTTGGATGTTAGTGAGAGCTTGTAATCTATGTTCTTCGAGATCTTCAGACTCTATAGTCATTGCCTCATAAAATTGATCATTGGGCAAATGATCATGAAATGCTATCCTTTGTGATTGCACAGTCACTTCCATGAGCAATACAGCTGCATGACCATATACTAAATCGAATGGAGTAGTTTATGTACTATCTCTTTTTGATGTTCGATAAGCCCATAATACTTCTGATAATAACTCCTGCCACTTTCGAGGGTTATCCTCAATGACTTTGGATAAAGTCATTTTTATTATTTTATTGGTAGCTTCGGCTTGTCCATTTGCTTGAGCATAGTATGACGTTGAGTTTATCATTTGAATCCCGTACTCTTGGGCAAATTCTTTGATATCATTTCCATTGAAAACTATTCCTTGATCTACGGTTATTGACTGCGGTAATCCAAATTGATGGATTATATGCTCTTTTATAAACTGTATAACACTCTTTTGTGTTACATTTTTCATAGGAATGGCTTCAACCCACTTTGTGAAATAATCCGTGGCCACTAGAATAAAATCATGTTGCTGTGAGGATGGCGGATGGATTTATCCTATCAGGTCCATTGCCCATCCTCAAAATGGCCAAGGTTTTATAATCGAATGTAACTGCAAAGCTGGAACTCTTTGTATAGGTCCATGCTTTTGACATTCTTGACATCCTTTAGCATATGATACACAATTTTTTCTAATAGTTGGCCAATAATATCCATATCTTCTAATTAACCATCTCATTTTTTCTCCCGCTTGAGGGGCTCCACAAATTCCTTCATGAACCTCAGCCATAACTTACATGGCTTCAAACTGGCTAATATATAAAATTAATAACCCATCTGAAGTGTCACGCTCCAAACATCCGGGTCACGCGAAAGCCCACCAAAACACCCATTTAAGAAAAATAGGTTTTACAGTTAGAAATCAAAGCTAACATTTGAATAAATATCCCTACAGTTCAACTCTCATAAAAATTGTAAATCATGCAATTTCATACATGAATAAGTATATCGCCAAAAGGCGTACAAAACCCGCCTTTTGAAACAGGCATCACATGTCGAGGTATATGTACAAAACAGGAAAAACTACGACTAGTCTTCCGTCTCAACGGGCATCTAGGTCTTCTCCTCACATCCACCTGAAAAAGTTTTCAGAAAATCCCACCACGTGAGCTAAAACTCAATAGAAACAGACTATAAAGCTGTAAAAGAGAAAATGCAATCATATGATGAGAGTTAGCTCAACCACAAAAAAACCAACACGATTTTCTCACAAAAACCACCAGTTTTCCATCTGAAAACTATCATTTTCATCCTTGAAACTACGCATATAAACCTGAGA